>CAWUER010000478.1:0-30541 GCA_963921195.1 Pegoplata infirma
ATGCACATTAGAAAGGAATTTTGGTCTATTTTTTGCATTTAATGACCGCAAATATGTCGGTGTTTCAAAAATGCATTTTAACTGCAAATGCATTTTTGAGGTGCATTTTTCAAAACGTATACCCCTTTGAATTTTTTTTAGTTATCATATTCGAAAAGTTTACAATTTTTACTACAAAATAATGTCCTCCTAATAATGGACCCACTGTGTGTGATATTTTTTTAGAATTTTTAAAAAATTCATGTTATTTCGCTGAAATGCAATACAAATCTGACAGAAATAACATCAAATGTAAATACTTAGATTCAGCCACGTTGGAAAAGACTTTCGAAAGTTAGGGTGCTTTCTATTGGCAGACAGACGGACGGACATCGCTAGATCTACTTAAAATCGTTTAAGGCACAAGATTATACTTATGTATACTTTATGGGTTTCTATACAAATATTTCTATGTGTTACATACGGAATGACATACTTATGTATACCGTCTATCACTAGAGTGGAGGGAACACAAATCGTTATACCCTACACGAAGCTATTACATTAGCTTTGTAGTCTTATTAATGAATTAGTTTACATTTACATACACGTGTAAAACAAAAAGTTTTCTTCAAACTTTAAAATTTTATAAATCTGGTTTATTTAAATTTTAAAATGGGTATTAATATAATAAATATACCCTTTCAACAAATGTTTATCTTTTAATTAATAAGGCCACAAACTTCCTCGTAGCAAAAACTAAAATAGTCAATTATAGTAGGATTTAAATAAAATAATTAACATAATTTAGTAATTTGGTAACGAAACGTATATAATTTTTTCCGGGTATAGAAAATTTAAATATGAAGATAATGTATTCCAAAACTACAAATTTAACTATATTAATTCAGAAGTACCGAATATAAATTGGTTTTAAGTCCTTTATTGGAGTAAGAATGAGAGATTACGATGGTCTATGTGGCTCTTAACACTAACATTAACTTTGGGACTATAATATCTTAAGTTTATAAATCTTTAAAATATACTGTAAAAATTATAATAATTTAAAATATTGTTAATTATAAAGAATATTTAAATATTTTGTATTTTTTAAATAGTCTGGCTTTATTTGCATAAATTTTATACAAAAGCCTAAACATATACTTCGTAGCACAACTTTACATTTTTTTATTAAAATATTCAGCTTTCATTTAAAATTATAGCATATTTTGTTGATGATAAATTCGACTTGGAAGACTCCACGAATACCCTCCACAATGTGATAGAAAAAATTCTAAAGTGAAAAAAAATTAACAATTTTGAATAGAATTTTTTTATTTTGAGTAAAAAACTTTTTTAACCATTTTTGAAAAAAAGCAAAAAAAAATTTTTTGTGCAAACTTTTTTTTTTGAGTGCAAATTTTTTTTTTCGAGTGTAATTTTTTTTTGTTTGGTTAAAAACATTTTTGAGTGATAAAAATACATTGTAAAATATTTTTGTGACTTAACAATGTTTTTAAAACTTTTTTTTTATCATTTTTGTGAAAAAATACTGTGTACAAAAATTTTTGTTTTTTGAGTATAAAATTTTTTTTTGAGGGTAATTTGTTTTTGGGTAATAATATTTTTGAGTGACAATATTTTTGTGACTTACCAATGCTTTTAAAACTTGTTTAACGGTTTTCAAACACGTTAATTTAAGGTGAACCAATCTGAAATTCACGGTTTCGCTTATAACTCTTAAACCACTGTAGATACAAACTCAATATGTTAAGGCCATGCGCGGGTACAAGGGGCGGGAAAATAAGGGAAAACAAGTAGAAAAGTTAAATTCGACTTGGCCGAATCTATGAATACCCTCCACAATGCCCATTTTAAGTGATATTAAATTTTCTAACGTGAAAAAATAACAGTTATGATTAGAAATATTTTATTTTGTGTAAAAAAATTTTTTTTAGTAATTTTTGAAAAAAAAAATACTACTTTTTTTTGAGTGTAAATTTTTTTTTGAGTGTAAAATATTTTTCGAATTTTACATTAAAAAAAAAATTTACTAATTTTTTTTTTTAGTGTAAAATTTTTTTTCAGTGTAAAATTTTTTTCGAGTGTATTTTTTTTTTTGTTTTGGTATAAAAATATTTTTGAGTGACAAAAATACGTTTTAAAATATTTTTGTGACTTACCAATGGTTTTAAAACAGGTTAAACGGGTTTCCACCACGTGAATTTAAGGTGAAGCTAATCTGATATTCACGGTTTTGCTAATAACTTTTGAACCACTGGACCGATTTGGATGAAATTCTATACGAACTAGGCTGGAGGAACGAAAAATATATATGCCAAGCTTCAGCATACTTTGGATTGATTTTCGAAAGTTATAGTGCTTTTTATCCCATAAACTCACGAAAAACCCTTGCCGAAATTCAGTCTTTTGCTCATAACTTTTGAACCACTGTACCGATTTCGCTGGATTGCAATACCAACCTGACCAGGTAAATGCCCAACATATATGCCAAACTTCAGGAGCCTCCGTAAAGTCTTTCACAAGTTAGCGTGTTTTCAACAGACAGACAGACAGACAGACAGACAGACAGACAGACAGACAGACAGACAGACAGACAGACAGACAGACAGACAGACAGACAGACAGACAGACAGACAGACAGACAGACAGACAGACAGACAGACAGACAGACAGACAGACAGACAGACAGACAGACAGACAGACAGACAGACAGACAGACAGACAGACAGACAGACAGACAGACAGACAGACAGACAGACAGACAGACAGACAGACAGACAGACAGACAGACAGACAGACAGACAGACAGACAGACAGACAGACAGACAGACAGACAGACAGACAGACAGACAGACAGACAGACAGACAGACAGACAGACAGACAGACAGACAGACAGACAGACAGACAGACAGACAGACAGACAGACAGACAGACAGACAGACAGACAGACAGACAGACAGACAGACAGACAGACAGACAGACAGACAGACAGACAGACAGACAGACAGACAGACATACAGACAGACAGACAGACAGACAGACAGACAGACAGACAGACAGACAGACAGACAGACAGACAGACAGACAGACAGACAGACAGACAGACAGACAGACAGACAGACAGACAGACAGACAGACAGACAGACAGACAGACAGACAGACAGACAGACAGACAGACAGACAGACAGACAGACAGACAGACAGACAGACAGACAGACAGACAGACAGACAGACAGACAGACAGACAGACAGACAGACAGACAGACAGACAGACAGACAGACAGACAGACAGACAGACAGACAGACAGACAGACAGACAGACAGACAGACAGACAGACAGACAGACAGACAGACAGACAGACAGACAGACAGACAGACAGACAGACAGACAGACAGACAGACAGACAGACAGACAGACAGACAGACAGACAGACAGACAGACAGACAGACAGACAGACAGACAGACAGACAGACAGACAGACAGACAGACAGACAGACAGACAGACAGACAGACAGACAGACAGACAGACAGACAGACAGACAGACAGACAGACAGACAGACAGACAGACAGACAGACAGACAGACAGACAGACAGACAGACAGACAGACAGACAGACAGACAGACAGACAGACAGACAGACAGACAGACAGACAGACAGACAGACAGACAGACAGACAGACAGACAGACAGACAGACAGACAGACAGACAGACAGACAGACAGACAGACAGACAGACAGACAGACAGACAGACAGACAGACAGACAGACAGACAGACAGACAGACAGACAGACAGACAGACAGACAGACAGACAGACAGACAGACAGACAGACAGACAGACAGACAGACAGACAGACAGACAGACAGACAGACAGACAGACAGACAGACAGACAGACAGACAGACAGACAGACAGACAGACAGACAGACAGACAGACAGACAGACAGACAGACAGACAGACAGACAGACAGACAGACAGACAGACAGACAGACAGACAGACAGACAGACAGACAGACAGACAGACAGACAGACAGACAGACAGACAGACAGACAGACAGACAGACAGACAGACAGACAGACAGACAGACAGACAGACAGACAGACAGACAGACAGACAGACAGACAGACAGACAGACAGACAGACAGACAGACAGACAGACAGACAGACAGACAGACAGACAGACAGACAGACAGACAGACAGACAGACAGACAGACAGACAGACAGACAGACAGACAGACAGACAGACAGACAGACAGACAGACAGACAGACAGACAGACAGACAGACAGACAGACAGACAGACAGACAGACAGACAGACAGACAGACAGACAGACAGACAGACAGACAGACAGACAGACAGACAGACAGACAGACAGACAGACAGACAGACAGACAGACAGACAGACAGACAGACGGACGGACGGACGGACGGACATCGCTAGATCGTCTTAAAATCGATCGAGGATCATGAATATATATACTTTATGGGGTCCTAGACCAATATTTCGAGGTGTTACAAACGGAATGACAAACTTATATATACCCTCTATCACTAGAGTGGAGGGTATAAAAAGAAAGAAAAAGATAGGAAAAGAAAGAGAAAAAAAGAAAGAAGGAAATTTTCTAAAAAATTTTCCGAAATTTAATTTGAAAATTTTCTGTGAAAAATATCTGTCAATCTAATTATGAATTTTGGTATAAACTAATGACTTAGAATATTTTTTTTGTATATAAAAATGTTACAGGATATTAATTTGTTTAACATAAAAAATGTTTTTCTACTACATACACTCAAAATAAATTTTCTGTCCAATCCGCAGAAAAATCTGCTAAAAATACACCCATTTTGAGCCATATGAGAAATCTGCTGATTTTAGCAGACACGGTTTGCTGAAAATTTGTCATGATTATCTATATCAAATCAGCAGAGAAATCTGTCAAAACAGCAGAGAAATCTGCTAAGACATTTTATAGAAATTTTTTGTAATATTATTATATTTATTCGACCTTTTTAATTCAATTCTATATTAATTAATAGACAAGCTCGAGGCCACAGTTGTTTTTTTAAAAATATTGATTTTTATTATTTTCAATATTTCCCCATCCTTCGGATGGCATCTTCAGGAATCTTAAAGATATAAAGATATTTGTTTTTTTTAATATAGAAATTTTTCGTATTTAGAAAATTTGTTTTCATGAAAACTTTAAGTTTTTTTTTTGTATTTTAAACTTTGAAAAAAAAAAACTTAAGAACGTTTTCTTAAAAAAATTATGACAGCAAACTATTTCTGTAAAATTACAAAATAATCTGCTAAGCATATGTTTAAAATATCATTTTGCTTGCATAAAAAAAAAAAAACAAA
Source organism: Pegoplata infirma (assembly GCA_963921195.1). Lineage (NCBI taxonomy): Eukaryota > Metazoa > Arthropoda > Insecta > Diptera > Anthomyiidae > Pegoplata > Pegoplata infirma. Next base: position 5,372 of record CAWUER010000478.1, read on the forward strand.
AAAAAAATAACACAAAATAAACCTTTCTTCAAAAAAGAATGACAGCAAACTATTTCTGTATAATTTAAAAATAATCTGCTAAAAATATGTTAAAAAATATTTTTAAATTCAGCAAACAGAATCAGTAAAAACGCAGTAAAATTTCTGTTATTTTGTTAACTTGAAGAACAGAAATTTTAGTAAAAATATCAATTTTAGCAGAAAAGTCTGCTAAAAGTTTGCTAAATCAAATTGAACTTCGTTTTACAGATTTTTTGACAGAGTTTTTCTTTTGAGTGTAAGAATAGGAAAAATATCTTAAAATCTTAAAAATTTGGTAATCTAACGTATGTTAAACTATTTTGGAAATTTTTTTTTAAAATTTCTTAGAATCGGTCACAGAATCTGAGACTTTTTCTATAGAAAAAGTTACAAAAGAACTCTAAAATTTTTCACATCTTCAAACATTTTCTTTTTCGGATTTTTGTAGAAGAATTCCCGAATTCTAAAAGTCTCATAATCTGAGACTTTTTTAAGCAAAAAGATCTCAAAATCTTAGAATTTTTCTACGGAAAAAATGTATCAAAATTTGAGGTTTATTTATAGAAAAAAGGTCGCAGAATCTGATACTTTTTAGATAGGAAAAAGGTCTCAGAATCTCTGAATTTGAGACTTATTTTAAGGAAAAAGTCTCAACATTTGATTTTTTTTAAAAGAAAAACGCCTCAAAGTCTGAGACTTTTTGTTGTTGAAAAAAGTCTCAGAAATTGAAACTTACTCAATTGGAAGATGGTCGCAGAATCTGAAAATTTTTATATAGGAAAAGGGTCTGAGAATCTGCGACTTATTTTTTAAGAAAAATATCTCAGAACCTTATTTTTTAAGAAAAATATCTCAGAACCTTGGATTTTTCTATAGAAAAAAAGGTCTCAGAATCTAAAATACGAACAAATTTAATAATATGTGACCTTTTCTATAGTAAAAATATCTCAAAAATGCTTTTAAATATGAAAATGTGCTTTTAAATATGTAAAAGGTCTGAGAATCTGAGACTTTTTCTGTGGAAAAAATTCATAGAATCTAAAAATATTTCTATGCGAAAAAAGTCTAAGATTCTGTTACATTTATTGTAAAGAAGAATTCTTAGATTCTGAGACATTTGAAAAATTCTTAGATTTAGAAAAATAAAAAAAAATAACAACCTCCCCCCCCCCCCCCAAACCCAAAAGCTGTACCCGCCACTGGTTAAAGCAGAATATTTAACAAAATGGATTTTAAGTATTATCATATGTTTATATACTTTAGCTCAGTGGCTAGAGAATAAGCTTCACTAACACCTGGTTTTGTGTGCGAATCTCGGTGGGGATAAGTTCAAAATAAATAAATTTTTTAAAAATAGAATATTGTAAATAAATAAAAATAAAATAATAAAGTAAATAAAAATGAAATAATAAAATAAATAAAAATAGAGTTGAACAATATTTTTTTTTTTTTCATGGCCTATGAACTTTTTCATAGGTATCTGGTTTTTATGAATTTGTTTCATAGATTCAATAAAAAACGAAAAATGTTGAGAAAACTTTTAATTGTTTCTACTAGAGATGTGAGCGTGAATGATTTATGACTCACAAACAGGAATTTTTGAGTCACGCACACTAACTTACGACCATATTTTTTCTACCCACACTCACTGAATTCAGTTACACTCACGCGTGAAACACGTGAATCACGCTTTAATCTGCTCATGTGCCCATCTCTAGTTTCAACTAACTTTTGGCAAACTATAATAAATTTATTAAATTTTTTCTGTCTAATAAAACTGTTTAAATGTTAATATAAATAATTTAACACTTCATTATATCAAAATTGAGTTTTATTTGTTTAAAAAAAAAAAACATAAAAGCAATTGCACATTTAACAAGCTACCTAGACCTTATCAATTTTTATTAACTTACAAGTGCAGCATTAGCAGCAAAAACATGGATCAAGTTAAATAACCATCAATTAATGAAGGTTAAAAACTTGTTTTAGAAAAAGAAACATCATAAAATACAACGTTTAAAAGTTTTTAATAACCCAGCAATATTTTTGTGCTCCGCAAAAATTGAGCGACGTATTTAACTAATCCCCTCAGCTAGTTAACTTTTATTTTATGAGTTAACTACTTAATTTGCGGATTTCAATTAACTAATTTATCCAATTTCTTGTCAGATAATTAGATAATTGTCTAAAAAATTAACAAACTTTGTTGTTTTTATTACAGTTTTTATTATCTTGAGTATACTATTAGAAATTGTTACGGGCTTCTTTCTGATTTGGGAATCTCACATAGAAATTGTATGACCCAAAAATATTTTCATGCTTTCCGCCTAACTAAATTTTAATCGTAAAAGACCATAAATGTTTCTTTAAATGTTCCTACTGCAATTTTGCTCATTATCTTTTTGCTGGGATGCTATAATTAATACAGGGTCGTCCAATTACAAGTATTTTTTAGACACTATGCTATTTTGTCGCTCAAAACTTTGACAGTTAGTTAATCTCATACCTCCGCAAACAAAATTATTCGATTTCTGCTTTAACAAAGCTAGGAAACTTATTTTTAAAGACAGAGCTAAGTTGCCAATTTCTGTTTTTTTTTTTTTTTTTAATTTTCTGAACTGAAAACAAGTAGAAAAGTTAAATTCGACTTTGCCGAATCTATGAATACCCTCCACAATGCATTTTTTTAAAGGATAGCACATTTTTTAACGTGAAAAAATTAACAATTTTGATTAGAAATATTTTATTTTGAGTAAAAACTCTTTTTTTGTCATTTAAAAAAAAAAAAAAAAATTATTAATTTTTTTTTTAGTGTAAAATTTTTTTCGAGTGTAATGTTTTTTTACTGTAAAAATATTTCTGAGTGAATGTACGTACGTATGTACAAAAAATATTATCATTTTTGTAAAAAAAAAACTATTTTTTTTTGTGTAGAATTTTTTTTGAGTGTAAAATTTTTTTTGAGTGTAAAATTTTTTTCGAGTGTAATTTTTAAGTTAGCATTGCTTTTTAAACTAAACAAGTTTAAAAAGCATTGCTTTAAAATCAAACAAGTTTGAAAAGCATTGTTTAGTTACCACCAATGCTTTTAAAACTTGTTAAAACACGTGGCATTTTAGAAGAAACTATTCTGAAATTCAGGGTTTTGCTTATAACTTTTGAACTACTGGACCGATTGAGCTGAAATTTAATACCAGATAGACCTGGGGAACGGCAAAGATACATGTTAAGGTTCAGAAGTCTCATTATTGTCTTTCGAAAGTTATCGTGTTTTTTATCTCGTAAATTCGCGAAACACCCTTGCCGAAATTTACTCTTTTGCTCATAACTTTTGAACCACTGGACCGATTTCGCTGGATTGCAATACCAACCTGACCAGGTAAATGACCAACATATATGCCAAACTTCAGTAGCCTCTGTAAAGTCTTTCAAAAGTTAGCGTGTTTTCTACGGACACACAGACAGACGAACGGACGGACGGACATCGCTAGATCGACTTAAAATCGATCGAGGATCATAAATATATATACTTTATGGGGTCCTATACCAATATTTCGAGGTGTTGCAAACGGAATGACAAACTTATATATACCCTCTATCACTAGAGTGGAGGGTATAAAAAGAACTTTAACCACATTTTTTTCAGTAGAATCAATGTGAAAAATTAATTGGTGCTGCAGGACCGATAGATCTAAAAAGCCCATCTTATGACTGTTTAAACGCAAAATGGTCACGAATACCAGTTCTATTAGCAGACATTAAGTGTCGATTGATCTCAAAAACAGTTTCGAATAGTTTTGTGGCATGTCAAAAGGTGGTAATTAACCCTGCATCATGTCAGGCAGTCCATCAAACAATTTAAAGGCTTATAAATCTCCATCATTTGGTGGAGCAATTTAAAAAAATTGTGAATTCGGGATGCACTAATGGGGACTGCGAAGTAAGCAGTGACACACGCAGAGAAGATCATCATAATATGATTGAAAATTGTATCAGAGGCCGCTGTTCCAAAAAAAGTAATTCACATAAAAAATGTAAAAATGAAAATTTCCGATTTTTTTTGGTGTTCTAGATTTTACATCGGATTTTTTTTTTTCATTTTGTTTCACATAAATACAATTTGGTGAAAGTTAAACGAATGCACTTTCAGAATCTGATCACCAGAAACATGCTGTTTTTGCGTGTACAAAATGCGAATATATTCTCTTTCTATTAAATCCATAATTTACAAAAAATATTGAGATTTGTTCATGTTGTTTAATTTTTAAAAAGATACTTTTATTTGGACTACCCTGTATAATTCAAATCGATCATTTAACATGTAGTGATAAAACAAAGATATAATCAATTATAGTCTACAAATACTAACAAAGCCTATATCAAACAAATATGAGAAATATGCAAAACTAATTTGCCAAATAAAATAATATATTTGTTTGTTTTTTAATAAGACACAATTTATGCATTAACTATATACACTGAAAAAAACATTCGTGATATAAATGAAACGGATTCATTATTTTTTTTATTAAAGCAATAAAGGAGAATTCCTTAGCTTATTAAAACATCACGCATATTACGAACAAATTTCATAAAATTTGCATTAAATTTTATTCCCCTTATTTGCATATGCCAGTTTAAAACCCTCCTTGTAAGGGAAAACCATAAATGTGAAATTGTATCTTTTGTACCTTGTATTCTACAATCACATAAATTAAATAAAATTTCAGTGACCGTTATACGTGACTCACCAAAAATTCTTATTTTTGAACGTTTTCATTAATTTAAGGTTGCAATTTTCCTTCACCTATCTTATGCTATTCCACATATAATTAATGAAAGCTTTCATAAATTTCATGAAAAACTTCTTAAAACGTTTCAAACAAGTTCTGCGAATATTTTCATTATGTCCATTATGTTTTTAATTGAAAAGAACTTTAATGACACCAGTTCTTTGATCAAATGAAACGTGTCTTCTGTTGAAACCGTGCGTCCCACATTGGGAACTTTGTATGGAAAAGGCGCGCATCGACGTTTTTTTGTTATAACTCTTGAACGGATAGGAATTTCACGACATTCTTTACCATTATAAAAACTGGAGACCTTAAGGAACTCACACATGTGTATTGGACATTTTTCGCTTTAGTACCCTACTTGTAAATTTAAGGCAAAGTTGGTTAATTTATTCATATAAAAAAAATAAAATGGAGGTCAATTATTTAAAATAGTTACGGATTTTAAGTGACAATATAACAGCTTTTCATTACTTTACGAAGCTTTTTTCTCAGTGTACAATTAAGCGCACCAGAGAAAGATGTTTTTAAAATACAAACTTCGACACAGCAAAGCAGCAAGATCTACACTCAGAATATTTATGACAGTTACTATTTGTTAGTTGTTCCGAAAATAAACCGTATTAGTTGTTTCCAACTACAAAAGTAGTTGTTTTTCTATGACAAATATGACACAACTACTTTAATTAATTATTTCTAGTCGTTTTGAGAACAACTAACACAAAAGTAATGTAATGTAGTAAGTAACACTAGTTTTTATTTACATATTTTCATATAGAAAAAACATTTTTGTTAAAATTTTATAATTACACTGCCGTTTGATTTTGCAACATATGCATTTGCTAGCTGCTTTAACTGAAAATGTAGTTGACCAAAAACAACTAACAAAGTAGTTGTGTATTTGAGAATTTTTCAATAGGAAAAGTGCTTTAGTTAAAAAAATTTTGCTATGCAAAAATGTCTTATAATCTAAAGATGTTTCTAAAGAGAAGAGTAATTTTTCCATAACCAGTTATGGAATTAGTTCTATAACAGTTCTAGTTTTAAATCAGTTATCTTATATTTTAATTATGAAATAGATCTATAACCTGATCTTTAAAAGTGGTTCTAAAAAATAGTTTTTAAGTTAAAAAAATATGTTCCCCAAAAATCAAGAACTGGATCCTCCCCAGCTCTACTCTAATGTATATGAACTTGTCTACACTCAGAGAAAAATGCTTCATATTATTTATCACACACGCAGAAAAAAAACATGGTTGCGGTGATCATGATTTAAGAGCGTCATATTATGATTGGAAATATGATTGTAGCAATAATGTTAATATGATTGAAGGCAACAAGGAATGTTAATCATTATATGATTGCGGCAATAATGGCTTAAATGTTATATAATTATCATAATATGATTCCAGTTTAATATACATATATTTTTTTTTTTTAATTGAGAAAATATATTATGCTTTAATACCACACGTTTATAGAAATTCTTCATTACTTTTTTGATAAAGTTCACACCAATAATTTATTTTTTGTTTTTAAATGTTGTTTTTATAAATAGGAAACCATTTTTATTAATTTTGGTTCAATTTAGTGGCAACCTGCGTTTTACATCAATGATGTGCAATAAACTTATGGAATTTTTTCTAAAAAATGTCATCAACTATAACATTTTTGTCAGCTAACATTGAATGATTGTATAAACCATTAAGTTATTGACAAAATCATAACATATTTGCTGCAATCATAACGTATTTGTTACAAAATTAAAATTATTGTCAGCAATTATAACACATTCAGTAAACAAAAAATGCACAAAAAACACTTAAAATTTTCGATTTGAAGTTTTTATTTAAAATGAAAAGTTATTTTTAAACCGCACAATAAAAAAATTATATAAAGTAGCTTTTTGTATTTCATTTCCTTCTGCGTTGATCCAATTTTTTAACTCAAATTGCCTGAAATTTTTTAAAACAAACCATATAAATGTTTAAATACAATTTTAAAAACAATAACTTGATTGCTGCAATCATAACTGGGTTTAGAGATCATAGTATAGTTGCCGTGATCATGTCGCAACAATATTTTTTCTCTGCGTGCATGGTTTCATACATATTTATTGTCAAAAAATTTCATTATATTTAGAAAACCTTCATAAATATAATGAAGTTTTATGAAAAAAGTCCATGAAATGTACTTCATAAAATTTTATGATTTAATAAAAAATATTCATTCACGTGTATATGATTTTTGTATAATATGATTAAAAAATTGGTGAAAAATAATTTCAGCTCCTGAAAACGAATAAATTGTATGAAACATTTCATAAAAATAAAAATATATATGGGGCATTCCATGTCAAATCGGACACTTTGAAATTTTTTTTTTTAGATTTTCCTAATTTGTTTACAGTTTTTAGTACCCTTTGAAAACTTCTTCGTGGTAAATTTTCAGATTTTTTTGATAACCCGTTCAAAAGATATCGAATTTTTAAAAATTGGTAGTTAGTTCCTTTACTCAAACTTCTTTTAATCATAACTTCTTCAATAATGGTCCAAATTTAAAATTTTTTATATATGGTTTTGAATTGAGAAAAGTGTGAAAGAAAAATTTTAATTTTTCTAAAAATTTAGACATCCTGGTTTGTTTCTTACTAGTTTCATATTATCCAGTTATAATAATCTTCAGAAAAACTTTTAATGCCAATTTATTTAGTTAATAGTCAATAAAACTCTATATGTGAAAATTATTTACAGATCGCAGCCGACAAGGATTGAACTCATCATCATCTGTAATACTTTGCTATTAACTGCTTGTAACGTACAATCACTCTAGACCAATGGTGCCCAAACACTTGTTAAAGATCAACGAAGACACACACACACAATATGAACGACAACGAAACTAACAACAGAGAGCGTAAAAAACAAAAAAATTTCTCTTTTTGGGCACCGCTGCTCTAGACCGATACGCCAAGTAGGCTGTTAAGCAAGTATCAACTAAATCTGATTTTTTTCAATTCGAGTGTAGTTGTTGCTGTTGTTTTTTTCTAACAGAAGAGTTTGTTATTGTAATTTTTGTAAACAAACTTATTTTTAGTAATCATTATTCTTCTTCCTCTCCTTCATCAATTCTGATCTAAGTACTTATTTTTGCAAACATTGCCAGACATGGTCTATATTTTAGACACAAATGTTAGGTGTTGCCATTTTTCCAAAGATACTGATTGCCACTTAGGGCGACTTATAGTCGTTATTTTTAAATTATTGTTTTTCTGTAAAGACAGTCGAGCTCAGGCTCTAATTATAATTATGTATTATAATTTTTTGATTTGTTATATATTTTTTCCTTTAAAATTTTTGTTTTTTTACGTACTTTAAAAAAAAAATCCCAAAAAATTCTTAAAAGCGCTCTAGTATGCGATTTTTAAGTTTTAAAATTTAAATCTCATTTTTGAAAATGTTTGTACTCTCTGATTTTTTTTGAAATATTTTTTTTTTGTAAAACTTCTATCGATTCTTCAAATTTTTACCCACACTCAAAAAAAAAAACTGTAATGTTAGCAAAAAAAGCTTGTAAACCTACAAGAAAATTTGCTGATTTTGAACCCACAATTTTTTTGGTAAAGTTAGCAAAAATGTTTTGCTAAAAATTAGTTAACTGATTTTTTTTTTTTTATTTCAGCTTAGTTCATACAAAAATGTTTTTGGACTTTTTGTTGTGTCGGCAATATTTACCGAGATATGAGCATTTTAAAATTTCCGGGAATTCAAACTTTTTTGGATCCAAAGTTAGGACCCATTAGGGTCCACACATGTGAAGAGGACTGGCGATTCTATGGAGAGCCCGAGAACCAAAAATGACCACCATTTTGCTCTATCTGCCTTAGTTTCCGAGATAGCGCCATTTAAAGTTTTCTGAAAATAAAAAAAAATTTACCACTTATTTTTGCTAATATTAGCAAAAAAGCTTGAAAAAATTTGGTCAACTCAATTTTAAATTTATCAGAAAAAATTAGTTCAAATTTTGTTTAAAATTGCTAATGCACTAAATGAAGTTTACAAGATATTTTTGCTAACATGCTAATCTTAACTAAATATTTGCCAAAAGTTAGCTAACCAGCATTAGCAAAAAAAAATTAGTAAATCTACTAATGTATTATTTTGAGTGCAGGAGGATCGTGGATAACGATTATTACTTTTTTTTTTTTAATTTTTTGAAAAAATTTTATTGTAATTTTCCAATCTTAAAATTATTTCTACTGCTCCAATGGTGGTTTCCTTTATAAGACCGACCCAAATTAATTTTTACGTCTTAACATTTCTTTGGAACAAACTAATACCCTATCTCCAATTTCTAAGGGGGCTCCCACACAAAACGACATTTTTTAAAATTTGCTCCAACCGCTCTAACTGCCCTAATACAATCAAAAAAAAAAAAACTGTAATGTTAGCAAAAAAAGCTTGTAAACCTACAAGAAAATTTGCTGATTTTGAACCCACAATTTTTTTGCTATAGTTAGCAAAAATGTTTTGCCAATAATTAGTTAACTGAATTTTTTTTTTTAACTTAGTTCATACACATTTGAGGACCCCATTGGGTTCGAACCCAATAGGTCCAGACCCCGATGGGCCTAGACCTAGTTGGGGTATTAAAAATCGTCATAGTTTTTGATTCAAAATTTGTGTCCGTTTCGCTTTAACTTGCTTAGTTTTTGAGATACGTAATTTTAGGGGATCACTGGGGTCTTGAGAATTAAAAACTCGATAACTTCAAAAATATTACTCGGAGAGCTTTCTTATAAAGGAAGCCTCAATGACGCACCATTGGAGCAGTAGAAATGATTTTAAGATTGGAAAATTACAATAAAATTTTTTCAAAAAATTTAAAAAACTAGTAATAATCGTTATTCCACGATCCTCCTGGGCCACAGTGGAAGATGGACGCGCATCGTAACAAAATCAAAATTGTCACCGATTTGATCGGTTGAACATGGGTTTGATAAAAGACATCCTAGGGGATAGAAAACCATTCATAAAATATTTATATGTCATTTACTTTGACCAGGGCGTCTCTCCAAATTCCAAACATTTTCAGGTTTTTTTAAAAACTAAAAATTTTTTGGAGACCTTTTTTAAATGATTGAGTAAAACTATTTATAAGTAAGCTAACATCCTGAAATTTTGACACAGCTTTGACATTATATGTAACTAATTAAAACTGCTCTTATAAGCTAAAATTTTAAACCGCGTTATTCGTTAATTTACTGCCAAATGTTGTCATTTTTTAAGAAATGTGTAAAAAAGACTCTTAATTATAGACTGCATCTTTTGTGGAACCTTGTGGATACAGACAAATTCAAGATGGGGTGAAACTAGAGGTATTTATCTAAACGAGGAACTTTATTTCGTCTGCAGTAACTTGCAATTAAATTCAGGATAAGGCTCCAAAGTAGGGTCCATAAAAAGAAAAAAAAAAAAACTTATATGTATTTATTTTTTTAAATTTTTATTTTTCGAAATTATTAAATATCAGCTTCAACCTATTTAGATATTTAAAAAAAAAAAAAATGGTGATGCTGCATAGGCTTGAGAAACTAACTAAATACCCAGCAAAATTTGGCATTACTAGTAATGGGAGTTGTAATCCGGAACAAATGTTAATAAGTAGTTACTTGTTGAAACACTAATTATTTTAACAAGGGCGTGAGACAAAAATAAATAGTGATGAGAATTAAGATAAATAAGTACTTAGTTACTCTCGATTTACTAAAAAGGAGTAAAAAACCATTACCAATAAAAAGTAAAATAGCTATTCTGGGAAATGGGAGTAATAAACACATTTAAGTGTTAAAAATAAAAAAAGTTAAAAATTATCAAATTTTTATTGAGTTAAGTAATTTGACACAGCAAAACTTATAATCTCAATGTATGGATGGTGGACAATAAGTCCTACTGTACATAAGGTCCTGATACCCGGAAGTGAGATTATTCAAAATTCGGTGTTACCAGTTGGTAATAAAAATATTTTGAACTATATAAGCAATTCATTAACTAACTTATACAATTAAAATATTAAGTCAGTTATCAGAAGAATCGTTAGAAAGGTCGCATAAATATTTTAAGATTTACAAAAGCAATCTTAGCAGAAAAAATCCAAGAATAAACAATCTAAAAGATATTTTTCAAAAATTTATGGTAGAATCAGATCCACAAATTTTCATTTTAGGTGAAGAAACATCGAACTTCGTAAAAAGGTTCCTTATCCAAAGGAACTATTGCAACTAATACAACAGAACTAATTTTTTTTTTTTATTTTATTTATTACGATATTGCATTATCGTGTCTATGTTAATTTGTTTTTTAATGTTTTAATCCTGTTATTATTCATTTTTGGTTTATTACTACTATTTATTTATTATAAATCAATAAAATTGATAACAAAAGTCATACGTGCCGGATATTTTAGTGTAGGGTGAAAGGTAATGTTTGCAAATATTAAATTTATCTTTTTTGTGCAATTTTAAATAGGTTTGATACAAGCAATTCCACTTATATATTTATACTGTCAGATTTTTTAACTAAAAAAGTCGATACATTTGGTCATTATTTAACTCAATTTTTTATATGTATTTTAAATAATAGTGTTTAATGATGTATATTTACTCTATCCGAACGACATTCAGTAATAATATATCAAAAATGTCAATGATCTTAAAATTTTTTTAGCATTTGTTCATATATATAAATTAACCAACTTTGCATTCAATTTATATGTAGGGTACAAGGAGGACAACAAACTTTGATCACAGCTTTAATTGGTTAAGGTCCCTAGTTTTAAAAATGCCTAATTTTGTTTTACAACTCCTAACCGTTTAGAAGATATGGTCAAAAAACTTCGATGCGCGCGTTTTCCATACAAACCGTCCACTGTGTGGGCAAAAAATTTGAAGAATCGATAGAAGTTTTACACAAAAAAATTTCAAAAAAATCGAGAGTACAAACATTTTCAAAAATGAAATTTAAATTTTAAAACTTAAAAATCGCATACTAGAGCGCTTTTAAGAATTTTTTGGGATTTTTTTTTTAAAGTACGTAAAAAAACAAAAATTTTTAAGGAAAAATTTAAATTTTGGACCATTGTTGAAAAAGTTATGAGTAAAAGAAGTTTGAGTGAAGGCACAAGCTACGAATTTTTAAAAATTCGATATCTTTTGAACGGGTCATCAAAAAAATCTGAAAATTTACCAAGAAGTAGTTTTCGAAGGGTACTAAAAACTGTTAACAAATTGGGAAAATCTAAAAAAAAAAAATTTCAAAGTGTCCGATTTGACATGGAATGCCCCATATATTTTTTAAATATATCATTGTATTTATTGAACTATTTCAAAGTACCATTGAAGTGTTTCATATCATAATTATGATCAAAATCTATGAAATGTATCATAGTATTTATGGAACATTTAATATTATTTCATAAAGGTTTATGAAATTTTATTTATTATATTTATGAAAAATTTTATAAATATAATGAAATATTTCATAAATATTTACCCTATGTATAATTATAAAACTGCTTCATTGTTTTTATGAAACTGTTACATTGGACGAACATTAATGAAGATTTTTATTATATTTATGACGGTTTTCATTAATATAATGAAGCTTTTTCTTTAAGTGTAAAGACCCTACAAGTAACCAAACTGCAATAAGAAGGAATGCAAGCTTCACTTTCACTCACCAAATTTTTTTTTTTTAATTGTTTTGGTTTTTTCGGGAAACAATTTAAAGTTAAGCCAAATTCTACATTTTTTAGCTTTTTTTGGGACTAAAGGAAAAATATATCTCACAAACACTCACTCTAGCAATTTTTGTTTACACCTACTCACAATCACGTGAGAAAAATTAAGTTCAGTCCAACTTACATGGGATCACGCATGTATCATGTGCCCAACACGATTATAACACTTGCGTAGGTAGGTCGATTTTAACGGAGCTAATGACGGGGTCGGTATTAACCGCATATTAATTTAATATTTGTTTTCATATTTGATATACTATTAACTTAAATATTTGTTTTTTACAAGCTTGTAAAGTTCAAACACCTTTTTTAACTAATTTGAAAATTCTCCATTTCACCGCAAGATAAACATAAAATAATTTATTATTTAAACATTTTTGATTTACATAAAAAATCTATTTTTATATACACCTCAAGCTTTTTTTTTCAATATTTTCATGATAATAATATATATGATGATTTTATGTGTTAGGGTAGCTCGCTTTTAACACAATCCAATGTGCAGAAATCACACTTTAGTAAAAAATTACTTAATTTTGTACCAGTAAACATTTAATTAATATTGAATAAACTTTTAATAGAAATTTATTAAATGTTTACCAACAAATTTGAGTACAAATTTTAATTTAGCTGAAATGGCTTTAATACCCATTTTGAAATACAAAGCTATCATTAATTTATTAATCACCATTCCATATTTAAAAGAAATCGGATCAGTTCTACTTGTAGTCCCATACAAACCACCCTCGCGACATTGACATAAAGCTCTTAGAATTATTGAAAAAAATAATAAATTTTGTTTGTAAGTGTTTAACGTCCAACAAAACATAGAATTTGTGATATATTTTCCAGGAAACACTGGTGTAGATCTTGACCAACTATAACTTTCTTACTTGTTTTTTAAATGTGTCAAGTAAAATGTCAATTCCAAATATTTATCTTTTTCAAATATGTATATTTATGTCTAAAATATACTGGATAATTTCATACAGATGATTACAAATTTTTTTTATTTTTTAATTAGATCGATTACAAATTGTTACAAAAATGATATTGACATTTTTTTAAACAAAGTTCTGAAATTGTTCGGAAAAAAATATGGCAAGTCAATCGCCCATATAAAGCTCTATAAAATAAATGTGATTCGTTAATCGATGTCATGCAAAAATTGTTTAATTCCACAATTTTGGACCATGCCAATCTCCCCCATTTTTCCGAAAAACAGAAATTTTGTTAATTCCATAGTGGGGATGGACATTTTTTATACCTCTAGAAAAAATAAATAAAAAGAAAAGAAAGAAAGAAAGAAAGAAAGAAAGAAAGAAAGAAAGAAAGAAAGAAAGAAAGAAAGAAAGAAAGAAAGAAAGAAAGAAAGAAAGAAAGAAAGAAAGAAAGAAAGAAAGAAAGAAAGAAATCTTTGGATTTTTCTTAAGGAAAAAGTCTTACAATCTTAAAATTTTCTACACTCAAAATAATACATTAGTAGATTTACTTATTTTTTTTTGCTAATGCTAGTAAGCTAACATTTAGCAAATTTTTAGTTGAGATTAGCATGTAACCAAAAAACAAAATAGCTCTTCATGAGCTCGTTGGTACCACCGAGAGATCGCTTTCGGTAAAGGAGTACACTATGGTCGCCTTCCTTGATATAGAGGGGGCTTTTAATAATGTCATCCCAGACTCAATAATTTTGGCATTGTCTAGTCTGGGAGTAAAGCGTGAAATCGTTTTAATGGTGGAAAACCTACTTGCCAATAGACGTATAACGTCTGAATTGAGAGCGCCCGTCATATCTTTATTTGTTAATAGGGGCACACCACAAGGAGGTGTTCTTTCGCCGCTTCTTTGGAACCTGTCACTGAATTCAATGCTACTATCTCTAGAAGCTCGTGGTTGTCATGTTGTCGCATATGCTGATGATGTCGCGATAGCGGTAAAGGGGAAGACTGTGGTCTAGGAGTTAATCCAAGTAAAACAGAGCTTGTTTTGTTTACAAGAAAAAATAAGACTTCTTCTTTTAATCCTATTTCTCTGGACGGCACTGTAATCACCTTCTCAGATGGAGCCAAGTATCTTGGAGTGTTTCTAGATAGGAAGTAGAATTTCAGGCGTAATATTGAGGAACGGGTGAGAAAAGCAACGATTGCTTTATATTCCTGTAAATGGGCCATTGGAAAACGATGGGGTTTTATCCCTCAAGTCCAGTTTTGCTGTATGGAATCATTGTCTGGTGGCCTGCTTTAGAAACAAAAGCGAACTGTGTCTTTATCACGAAGGTATAAAGAATGGCGTCGATGTGCATCACTGGTGCTCTTCGTACTACACCAACGGCTGCATTAGAATCCTCCTTCACCTGATACCTTTGGACATATTGGGTAGGCAGTATGCGGCTGCGTCGGCAATTCGACTTAATAGCACGCTGCAATCGATGAGCAGCGATTGTGGCCATAGCGCGATCTTAAAGAGGATAACAATCACAAAATGTGGACTGTACTCCCTCTTTGAGCGCCACTTTACCACTATGATACCATCCAGGGAGTCTTGGATGGGGGACATTCCGGGTACTGGAGACACCATAAATTTTTACACAGATGGATCTAGGCTGCACGAACAAGTGGGCTTTGGAGTCTATTCGGAAGAGCTTGGATTGATCCTGTCTCGAAGATTGCCAGATCATTGCAGTGTTTACCAGGCAGAGATGCTGGTAATAAAGGAAGTGGCTGACTCGTTGAGCTGCAATGTCTTGTCTACAACCGCAGTCAAGCCGCGGTCAAGTCCCTGGATTCAATGTTTCTGAAAACAAAATCTGCCCTTAACTACCGCACGTCTTTAAATGAGATGGCCAAGCAGTTTAACATTCGACTCATATTGGTCCCAGGGCACAGAGACATTCTAGGGAATTGCAAAGCCGATGAGCTTGCAAGACTAGGAACTACCTTACAGGTTCCAACAGAATTGGAATGTGTTGGTATGCCTCTAGAAACTTGCATTATAATTTTAATTATATATGGGCAAATGGATGGGAGTGTGAGACAACACGACTGATTTGGCCTTTTCTTAATCAGGGGCGCACAAGTGAGCTGATATCGCTTCCAAGAGAGAATTCGACGGTGGTTTCTATAATTACCAGACACTGTCTTATAGGAAAGCACGCAGAACGGTTAAATGTGCCGTCAAATGGCTTTTGCCGAAGTTGCATATTAAAGAGGAATTGGAAACTATCGAACACTTTATTCGCCATTGCCCGGCACTTTCTGGTCAGAGACTTGCTTCACTGGGATCTAGGGAGCTGAACGATCTTTCTGATTTGTACACATAAAAAAACGAATTGTTATATTGACCCCCATATTTGTGAATACAATTAACTTTTTCACTGAAAGTGCTCCTATACGGAAATTTGTGATATCAACTAACGTTTGTAAATATCGATTGTTGAAAAAAAATTTAAAAAAAATTGATAAACGAGTTTGTAAAAGTTCTCTTAAATTATTATTTGTATTGACAGACGTACAAAATCCTAAATTTTTTTTCAACAAAAAAATTCAACAAACACAACGACAATTTGTTGATCTGACAAACGTAAAAAATCTTACTTTTTTTTAACAAAGAAATTCAACAAACACAAAAACTATTTGTTGACATGATAAAATAATTTTGAAATAAAATTACTTGACTGAGTTTGTTAAAAACAAAATCGAAGTTTTGTATTATAGACTAACAGGCGGCCGTTTTTATTAAATGTTTGGTTGATTTACAATTGCTGTTTGTTGATTTAAATTTGTAGATTTTATTTTCTGTGTAAGATGTCAAAATTCAATATCTAAGGAATTTCATAAGAAGCTCAAACTGGTTTAACGTCAGGGACTAGTATGGAAACCTATTACGGTCCCGTGTTATTACAATGGACCTCAGAGTCTACGTGTGTTGACTTTAAACGTCAGCAGCCACTTACAACCTAACCTAACCTACATATGTAAGCAAAAATATCTTGTAAACTTCATTTAGCGCATTAGCAATTTTAAACAAAATTTGAACTAATTTTTTTTTGCTTAATTTAAAATTGAGTTGACCAAATTTTTACAAGTTTTTTTTGCTAATATTTGCAAAAAGAAATTGTGATTTTTTTTTTTGAAGAAAACTTAAAATGACACTATCTCGGAAACGAAGCCAGATGGAGCAAAATGAAGGCCATTTTTGGTTCTCGGGCTTTCCATAGTATCGCCGGACCTTTTCACATGTGTGGACCTTAATGAGTCCTAACTTTGGATCCAAAAAAGTTAGCATTCCCGAAAATTTTAAAATGCTCATATCTCGGAAGCTCTCTGACAAGGGAAGTATCTCAACCCTTATGAACCGATTTGCCTGAAACTTAAAATATATATCAAAGAGACAATTCTAAGGTTGGGGTGTCTCGGCTTATCGGCCATATCGGGGATTTAGGGGTTCAAAACATGGGTCAAAAAATGGCGAAAAAATCGTTTTTTGGATTTTTCAGCCATTTCTTTTTAAGAAACTATATGATGTTTTCATATGAGAAGAAGGGGTTTTTTAATGCCTATCCAATGGTGGCATATCCTTGTAAAAATTCGGCTTCTTTAAATATTTTTTTCAGAAAAATGTGTAAATTTTGGGGGGTACTTATGTGAAGACATAGACCTACGATATCCATATGGATAAGAAATAATCTTTATTAAATTTAAGTCGACCCGTATTTTTGCCCTAGATGATATTCCTGTTAGTTCGGAAGTTATCAAAATTTTCCCGAAGGTCCACATGGTTTCATAAGGGGACAACGAAATTTTTAAACACCGATATGGCCGATAAGCCGAGACACCTCAACCTTAAAATCGTCTCTTTAGTATATATTTTAAGTTTCAGGCAAATCGGTTCATAAGGGTTGAGATACTTCCCTTGTGAGTAATGTTTTTGCAGTTATCGAGTTTTTTAAGTTTCAAAAGCCCAATGGTCCCCTAAAATCACGTATCTAAAAAACTGAGCAAGGTAGAACGAAACAGACCCAAATTTTGAATCAAAAACTATGACGATTTTTAAGGAATCCAACATGGTCTAGGCCCATCGTGGTCTGGACCTATCGGATCCGAACCCAATGGGGTCCTCAAATGTGTATGAAATAAGTTGAAATAAAAAAAAATTTTGTTAACTAATTTTTGGCAAAACATTTTTGTTAACTTTACCAAAAAAATTGTGGGTTCAAAATCAGCAAATTTTCTTGTAGGTTTACAAGCTTTTTTTGCTAACATTACAGTTTTTTTTTTGGGAGTAGAAGATTATGTGCGTAAAATCATGAGAAATCACATTTTCAACATCTCCCACCAATCCTCTTTCCCCCGGGTGTTTGATTTTCGATGTCAGAGGAAAGTTTATAAACGAGCCCCCCTAGTACGCATTATCATAATTCAAACCCAAAGATTAATACATACATAATTGGATTTCAAATCTTAAAGAAGTTAAGTAATAAATTAGACACCAAAAAATCTTAAAATTTTTAATAAACTTCCGGTTTTAAATTTCTTATACGTTATTCTTATTGAAAACAAACAATATTCTATCTCTTAACGGTAGCTGTTTGAAATTTATATATAAATAAAAGTATTGATATTTTAAAAGTATCATTAACTGAATATCGTTCAAACTATTCAAACACACAACAAACTATCCAAAATGGTAAGATAAAAAATATTATTTCGAAAACAAAAATATAAATTTAAGCCTAAACATTATGAAAAAATGGTACTAACGCATTTATTTTTACAACTCCTTTTTATAGAAATTCGCCATTGTTGCTCTTGCCTTGATTGCCAGCGTTTATGCTGATGTTTCCGAATTAGGTTACGACTATCAACAACCTGCTCAATCAGCACCAGCACAACAGTATTCGGCACCTGCTCCAGTACAACAACAATACTCAGCTCCCGCCCCTGCCCCAGTACAACAACAATACTCAGCTCCCGCCCCTGCCCCAGTGCAACACCATCACTCAGCTCCCGCCCCTGCCCCAGTACAACAACATTACTCAGCTCCTGCTCCTGCCCCAGTACAACACCATCACTCAGCCCCTGCTCCAGTACAACAACATCACTCAGCTCCTGCTCCTGTACATCACTCAGCTCCCGCCCCTGCCCCAGTACAACAACATTACTCAGCTCCCGCCCCTGCCCCAGTGCAACAACATTACTCAGCTCCCGCCCCTGCCCCAGTACAACAACAATACTCAGCTCCCGCCCCTGTTCAACAACACTACGCTCCTGAACCCGCAGCAGCTGCCCCTGTACAATCTTATGCTGCTCCAGCTGCTGCTGCTTCCGATGATGGTTACTCTTACTCTCAACCCCAAGCTGATCAAGGTTACAGATACAAGACCGTTCGTCGTGTTGTCTACAGACATCGTGCTTAAGTTGAGATCAATTCATTCTCCGACTTTCTCCTGGTTTGTTAGTTTGATACATATTTAGTTCCTGAAAATACGAAATAAAAAAACGTTGTTAAAATTTTAACACTTATTTTTTTTTTTTTTTACAAATTGCAATGTCCCAGTAAAAGTTTTCATTATCATACAATGAAAGTTGGCTTTCGACTACACCAATTTAATTCATTATATTGAAGAAATGTAGCATAAATATTATGAAATGTGTCATATTTGAAACCCAGTATTAAAACCAAGTGAAATATGTATGTTAAATTCAGCCTTGCCGAATGTATGGATACCCTTCGTAATGTTAAAAAGATCATTACAAAAAATTTAAAAAAAAAAATTGTTAAAAGAAATTAATTTTGAAAAACAAAATTCCAAATTAAAATCGATCACTGGTCAATAATATATACTGTATGGGTTCACATACCGATATTTTGATGATTCACAAACGGAGTGACAATCCTATATATACCCTCTACCACAAACAAGGAGGTTACCGCCTCCCATGAAACTTTTTCGAATTTCAAAATAGTCGGGTTCGGAATAGTTAACTTTTAGAGTCATTATTACCTTTTAACATGATCATGTTTTTTGGCTGGTGTCTAATTTTAAAAATGATGAAGGACGCAACCTTAGTTTGACTGTATAAGCTACCGACTAGGGATGCCAAACGGGATTGACATTTACAAA
This sequence comes from Pegoplata infirma, assembly GCA_963921195.1. Lineage (NCBI taxonomy): Eukaryota > Metazoa > Arthropoda > Insecta > Diptera > Anthomyiidae > Pegoplata > Pegoplata infirma. The sequence continues at coordinate 25,106 of CAWUER010000478.1, forward strand.
TCCCGGGATTCGGGATTTTGAAATCGTAATCCCGGGATCCCGGGATTTTTCGGGATTTCGGGATTTTTCGGGATCCCGGGATTTTTCGGGATTTCGGGATTTTTCGGGATTTCGGGATTTTTCGGGATTTCGGGATTTATTAAAATTAAACTTTTTAACGTTATCTTTCAAAAACGCAGCAACATATTGGTACATGACCCCATAAATTATATAAATTATTGATCTATGAACGATTTTTCCATCCGCCTGTGGAAGACACGATGCAGTCCAAACTTGAGATGCGCGCGTGACACGAATTTTTCGTGATTCACGTGATTCACGCGTGAATCACGCGTGATCGTGAGTGAAATTTATTTTTACTCACGTGATCGTGAGTGCACGTGATTAGAAACAAATATTTCGTGCGTGAGCGTGCGTGAGCGTGCGTGAGCGTGCGTGAGTAATTTTTGTTTCGTGAGTTTGCTTGATTATTTTGTGCTGTTTAAAACAAAAAACAAGTAAAAAAATCGTAATTTTATTGAATTTAGAGGGTAATTATTAAAAAATTGTTATTTAAATAAATTTTTATTATTGTTTTATGGAAGTTAAATACTTTTTTGCACGAATTCGAAAAAAGTAAAACAAAAATTTGTTAATTTGAATTTCGTGAGTCTTTGTGAGCGTGATTATTTCGTGAGCGTGAGAAAAATTTTAGTAACTCACGTGAGCGTGCGTGAACGTGAGCAGAAAAAATTATTTCGTGCGTGATCGTGCGTGAGCAATATTTTTATTTCGTGAGCGTGAGCGTGCGTGAGTCAAAATTCACTCACGCGCCCATCTCTAGTCCAAACCAAAAGAGAAAGACATGCAGTTTGGCACGAATATTTCTTATGTTCAAAAGTTCGTTAAAGGGCAAAAGCAGACAATGGCCAAAAAATGGTCCTCATTTGGATTTAAATTAACCTCAGAAAAACGTTGATGTCAAAGTTTTAAGTTACAGGGTATTTGAAAATTAATTTTCTTCGGTCGGCCTCTTTTGTGGGCGTTTAAATAAAATATTTCTTTAAATAAATATAAAATTGTATTAATGAATTTGTTAGCTTTTTAGACAAAAGTAAGTTGTCCCCCAGTGTCCTCCTCCGACACAGTCGCAAAACACACCCCTGTTCAATTTTTTTTTCGCTGTTTCTAACAAAAATTGGATCGGAGAAATATATTCAATTTCCTAACTTATAACGCTCAATTAAGAACCAAAACTGTTGAATAGAAACTTCACAGCTGGAATATTATAAGTTATAGAATAACACTCGACAAAATTTAACTGTTTCATTTAACTTTATATTAAGTAATCCGCCCTAAAAATGTGACTTGCCTCCCAAAGAGCAAGAGAATTTAAGCCCAAATTGCCTCATTTGAAAGGTATCTCAAAGACCTTTCAAACGATGTCAATTTTGTCTAAATCGTAAAACAAATACTGAAGAAATTGTCAATTTTGATTACAAAATTTGAACAAAAAATCCCGAAATCCCGGGATTTTTCGGGATTTGTTAATCCCGGAAAATCCCGAAAAATCCCGGGATTGAAAAATATAAATCCCGGGATTTGGGATTTGCCAATCCCGAAAAATCCCGGGATTTCGGGATTCGGGATTTCCCGTTTGGCATCCCTACTACCGACTAACAAAAAAGAAAATAAGAATTACTGTTTTTATTTTTTTAAAACCAAAAAGGTTTATGACTTCGATTTGTAACTTGGATAACACTGCGGAACACAAAAAAATAAACAAGAGTTACGTCCATCAGTTACGCCCATATTTCGGACATGCTGATTCGAATGGGGTACTCCGTTTTTCGATGTATGGTACAGTTTTCTTGCAAAATGTCGTTAGAGATTTGCTGATTTCGAGCCAGTTTTTTAACAAAAAAAATTTGCAAAGTTAATGATTTTTAAATTGTATGGCATGGAAAACAAAGATATGACTTGTAGCAATATTTCTTATACAAATTTGGTTTGAAGCTTTTCATCTTAAGCCCTTAAATTCGCGAATTTCTTATTTTTTTGAGGTTTTCGCGAAATTAACTGCCAAGTTGGTCTTTGATAAAAAACTTGCTTTTAGTGAATCAAAAAGGCATCCCTAACAATACGAATAGTGGACAAAAAACAGCTATGTTATATGGACCATCATGATGAAAATCGCGAAAAACCGTTTTTTTGTATATGCCAGCATCACTTTACGAGATGATTTAAGACTCCATCTTTTAGTATATAATGTGGGAACCTTAAACAATTAACTGACCAAAAATTTGGCCAAAAAAGTTTTCATTAGCAAAAGTTATCTTAACAAAAACTAATATTTCAGTGTTTTCCATGCAATAATGTAATGTTTAATGTAATTGCCTACTGATGACGTAGAAGTGGCTACAGAAACCATGGTCTAGGGTAAATCCACATTTAATTTAATCTTTAGAAGACACAATTTTCTTCTTCAATCAGAAAAACACAAACAACAAATTAAATACACTTGGCTTACGCCGAAAAAATATAATAAATATAGAAATACTGACAAATGTCGCTCGTGTGAGCAATTCACTTTAACTATGCGTTACTGTAGTGTGAAGAACAAAAAATTCTCTGCTATAGTAAAGTTTGCATAAAATAAAGTAAATGAAAGATTAAGAAAATTGTTGTTGGTCTCTAGATTAAATGCATTGCTTGAGTTAGAGAAAAAGCTTTTCTGTATACGTCACACACGAAACCTACTGTGAGTTAAAAACAAACGACGTTTAGTCACTGATGTTTATACACCGAGTATAGCCTAGTGGTTATGGCTTCGGCTTACAAAACATGAGAGATTTTAACGACACAGGTTCGAAGCTCATGTCAGGCTAGTCTGTTGATAAAAAAACATATAAAGAATTTTTCTAGCAAATATCAAATAATCAATTTAATGTAATTGCCTACTGATGACGTAGAAGTGGCTACAGAAACCATGGTCTAGGGTAAATCCACATTTAATTTAATCTTTAGAAGACACAATTTTCTTCTTCAATCAGAAAAACACAAACAATTATAGTTTTTGTTAAGATAACTTTTGCAAATGAAAACTTTTTTGGCCAAATTTTTGGTCAGTTAATTGTTTAAGGTTCCCACATTATATACTAAAAGATGGAACCTTAAATCATCTCGTAAAGTGATGCTGCCATATTCCAAAAAACGGTTTTTCGCGATTTTCATCATGATTGTCCACATAACATAGCTGTTTTTTGTCTACTATTTGTATTGTTAGGGATACCTTTTTGATTTACTAAAAGCAAGTTTTTAATCAAACACCAACTTGGCGGTTAATTTCGCGAAAACCTCAAAAAATGAAGAAATTCGAGAATTTAAGGGCTTAAGATGAAAAGTTTTAAACCAAATTTGCATAAGAAATATTGCTACAAGTCATATCTTTGTTTTCCATGCCATACAATTTAAAAATCATTAACTTTGCCAATTTTTTTCTTGAAAAACTGGCTCGAAATCAGCAAATCTTTAACGAAATTTTGCAAGAAAACTGTACCATACATCGAAAAACGGAGTACGCCATTCGAATCAGCATGTCTCAAATATATAGAAACGTTGGTCACACCTCTTGTTTTCTAAAATAGTGGTCAGTTTTGTCACGCTGTGTAATAAGTCACCTGCTGTTGAATAAAAACTTTTCACCAGCTGCTGAATAAAACGTAACATAATTATTTTCATAAAATTTTTTTTTTATCAATTTTTATTATCATTTTTTTTTTTCATCAAGTTTTTTTTTCCTAAATTTTTTTTGTCTAAAACTTTTTTTTCATCAAAGTTTTTTTTACCATTAAAAATATTTTTTTATCAATTTTTTTTTTTACATAATTTGTTTTTTTATCAAACATTTTTTTTTCAAACTATTTTTTCCATCAAAAATTTGTTTTCTTCATCAAAAACTTTTTTTAAACAAAAAAAAGGTTTACCTTTTTCCATTTTTTTTACCAAAACTACACTCAAAATAATAACTCTGTTAAATACTCTGTAAAATGACTGTAATCTCAACGCAACACACTCAAAGAAAAGGCTTCTTCATATTGATGAAAAGTAACATCAATATGATGAAATGTTACATCATTTTTCGTCCAATGTAACTTGTCATCAATATGATGAAGCAGTGTCATCAATAACATTTTTTTTTTTATTTGAAAAATAAGAAAAAAAATTTTTTTTTTGTTATTTGATTTATTTTTATTAACTTATTGTTTGTTATTTTCTAATTTTTAAAAACTTGCATCTTTTTTTCGTATCCACCAAGATTAGAACGCCGGACCTCTTGTTTGTTGGGCTTAGCCTCTAGCCCCTGACCTACAGCATAACAATACATAATACCAATAAAAACCCGTTTTGTTTGTTGTGTGCTCAGTGTTGCCATATATCAAGATTTATCTTTTTTTGCAAGTTTTTTGAGGTGCTAAAAGATTTTTTTTCTGAAAAAAAAAATTTTGGAACGACAAAAACAATTTTTTTTTTTCTAAATAAGAAATATATTTTTTTTATAAATTTAATATTATTTTTTCATTCTACGCTATACTGTTATGTGCTTTTTATGTTAAAATTGAATTTAAAAAACAATTTGAGAGTTTTTTTTAATGATTTTAATATTTTTTTCAAAAAAAAGATTTTTTTTACAAAAAAAAAAGATTTTTTTTCAGAAAAAATAAGATTTTTCAAAAAAATATATGGTAACACTGTGTGTGCTAATAATAACGCTAAAAGTTTGTGTATAAATATGCTTTGATAAAAGCAATGTGAGGGAAAGAGAGGGATATTGTACATTCATAAAATGTGTGAGTCTTTACAAATTCCCATAAACAAACGTTTAAAAACATGTATATATATTATACATTGTATATAACGAAAATGTTGAGTCTTAACATTTACATATTAGAAAACGTTATCTAACTAACAAGGGAAGTCTCCCTGGTGTCACCCTCCGATCTTAATGAAATTTGGATATGTTGTTAAGAACGAAAATTAATTCGACACGTATTTTTTTTAGCGGCCCAAACTCATTTTTAAGGGGGTCGATTTGTATGGGGGGAATTGACCTTTTTCAGTTTTTTACGATTTCCGCCTATTTAAACAAAATTAATATTGGCATGTGTGGTATCAGATTAAAGGTATTAAAAATACTTATCTCGTGGTGCTAACAACGGGCCAAATAAGTTAATATTTTTCGACTTATTAACAAAAATGTCCTAAAGTTTTGGTATTTTACTCAATATGACGAAAAGTTGCGCATGTTTGGACACGTTCTTAGCACACGTAGATAGGTTTTCCAAAGACCTTTCATTTGGTATATAACATGACTATGCTTCTTTGCATAATATAGGAGATAAACGAAAACAACTGAAAAATGGCCTTGTCTTCCCCCCTCCTTTTTACCTCCTAAAT
>CAWUER010000479.1:0-34792 GCA_963921195.1 Pegoplata infirma
ACACGATGCAGTCCAAAATAAAAGAGCTAGACCCCTCAAGTTTGGCATAAATATGTCTTATGATCCTAGGCAGGTTAAGTTCGGAAATGGACCAAATCGGACCAGGGGGAAAAAGTTCCCCCTTGAAGAACTAAACCAACCTCTTAAAAATGCCAATTTTTTGGATGTTTTTTTTGTATTTTTGTGAAACAAATGAAACATTTTTATGTTCGCAAAAGTTTATAGTCCTGCGCTTGGACCCAGGGATTAAAAAATGTAGCTTTTTTTGCCCGCCCCTCTTTTGAGGGCGTGGATAAAAAAATAGTTTAAATTATTATAAAACTATAATACTTTAGTGCACAAAGCAGACAAAAATGAACTTGTTAACATATACCGCGAGGGCCAAGGAGTCCCCCCAGCTCACCGACCCCTCCCCCTAAAAACGCCTCTATCAATTTTTTTTTTTTAATTTTTTTACATGTTAGAGGGTATAAAAGATTCGGCACAACCGAATTAACACGCTCACTTGTTTATTTTGCATTTGTTTATTATGATTATTTCTATAGAATCATTTCCAAATTTTAAAAATTTATTCCTCTAGAAATTCTCCGATTCTAACACATTTTTCTGACAGCAAAATACCCAGATCCAAAAACAATTTTCCAATAGAAAAAAAGTTTCCTGATTTTAAAGTTTTACTAAGAAATTTTGTTATTTTGAGATATTATCCTCATAGAAAAATTCCAAGGTTTTAAGGCATTTTGCCACAAAAAACCTTTTAGAATTAATGAAATACTTGCTTTAGAAAAATTTTCAGATTCTGATACAATTTTTTATAGAAAATTCTCAGATGCTTAGGCAATTTTTCCAACAAAAAATGCTTATATTAAGATAAGTTTTTCGTGTAGAAAAATTTTGAGATTTAGTGACTTTTTCGACACAGAAAACTTTTTAGGTTTTGAAATATTTTTGTTTCTTTTCTATTTTTCAACAGAAAAAATCTAAGATACGAAAACGTTCTTTCTACACCAAAAAATTCCGGTCTGAAAAACTATTTTATAGAAAGTACCTGAAATTAAAACAAGTACGAAAGTTACAGTCGGTCAAGACCGACCATATGATACCCTACACCGGTGTTTCCCGGAAAATGGGTCCAAAGTCCAAGCATGGACCAATTGGATCTGTCGTTGTTAGATCTTTTTTAGTGTAGAAAACACACACAGGTCAAATTTTAGTAGAGTTGGTTTATTTTTTTTGTCAATTGACCGATTTAACTGAATATCGGTCCAAATTTTTATATGGGGGACTAAGTCCAAAAATGGTCCAATTATATTCCGATTTGATAAGGTTACTTAAGTACACGTTTAAAACCTAAAAAAAAAAAATTATCAAATATTTCCATTTTTATGAATTTTGGGGGAATTATGTGAATATCGGGAGGGTGGTTTGTATGGGGACTACCAGAAGGACTGACCCGATTCCTTTGAAATTTGGAATAATGATTCCTGCATACAAAATTTGATTACCTGCTAAATTTCAAAGCGATATCTATTATAATACGGTTATTAGAGTCATTTAAGCCGAATCCAAAGGGGCGTTTGTATGGGGGCTAGGTCTTAACATGGACCGATTTTCTCCAATTCAATAGGCTTCGTCCTTGGGCCAAAGATGCTTAAGTTTCAAATTTCAAGTTAATTGATTGAAAATTGCGACCTGTATCGTGCTTAAACCGATAGATGGACAGACGGACGGACGGACAGACGGACGGACGGACGGACGGACGGACATCGCTAAATCGACTCAAAAAGTTATTATGAGTCGATCGGTATACTTGAAGGTAGGCCTAGGACCAATATTTCGGGTAGTTACAAACATCAGCACAAACTCAATATACCCTGTACCACAGAGTGGTGTAGGGTATAATTATTGGCTAAAAAATTTCAATTAAATCTATTGATCAAGAAAATTTAAATAAGTCAATTATTGTTTTGATCAAAATTTTTGTTATTGTCTTTAACTGTCAAATTACAAATTTTCAACTTACTATTTTTTTCGCTTCAATTTATTTGAATACATTAATTCAAAAATATACTTTATACTAGAGTTTTACTTTTTTCATTGTCGGCAATATATTGGAAAGCAAAAAATATGAATTTCTTCATAATTTTTCCATGAGCTAAAAATTTATTTGTTAAATCAATCATTATTTTAATTGACATTAAATAAAAAAATTATCAAATTTTGGATCAAAATCGAAAAAGTGATTAATTGAAAAAAAAAATCAATTAATCACTTACAATTTGATGATTGTTATAACAATTTTCTTCATCGGAGGAGTTTCAATTAAAAAATTAAATCCGCGTTTTTGTTGATTAACATTCGTTTTCAATTATTTCTGTGTTCTGAGGCATTTATTTTATCAAAATTTGTTTTCCAAATAAAAAAAATTTCAGAATCTGAGACATTTTCACAGATTATAGGACATTTTTCCTAAAAGTCTCAGATTCTGAGGCATCCTTTCTTCAGATTACTTAGATACTCCAAAACATTTTTCCTGTCAAAAAACTCTGAGATTTTTTCTAGGATTCTAAGAATTTTTTCCCACAGAAAAGGTCTTAGCTTCTCCTTATAAAAGGTCTTAGATTCTGAGACATCTATCAAATTTTAGATTCTGAGATATTTCTCCTAAAAAAAATCTTAAATTTTGAGATATTTTTTATTAGAAAAATCTCAGTTTCCGAAAATCTCAGTTTCCGAGACTCCAAAACATTTTTCCTGTCAAAAAAATATAAGATTTTTTAGGATTCTAAGAATTTATTCCTACAGAAAAGGTCTTATCTTCTCCTTATAAAATGTCTTAGATTCTGAGACATCTATAAAGAGACATTTTTTTCTATAGAAAAAATTACACCGAATCGGTGATTTTTTTTTCAGATTCTAATACATTTTTATACCCTACACCACACTGTGGTACAGGGTATAATGAGTTTGTGCTGATGTTTGTAACTACTTGAAATATTGGTCCTAGACCCATTTTTAAGTATACCGATCGACTTAATCACTTTTTGAGTCGATTTAGCGATGTCCGTCCGTCTGTCTGTCTGTCCATGTAAACGGTGTAAACACGATACAGGTCGCAATTTTTAATCAATTGACTTGAAATTTGAAACTTAAGCCTCTTTTGGCCCAAGGACGAAGCCTATTGAAATTGGAAAAAATCGGTCCATATTTAGCTCAAATGACTCTAATAACCGTATTTTAATAGGTATCTTTTTATTTTAAATTTTAAAGAAATCGGACCAGTTCTTCTTGTAGCCCCCATACAAACCACCTTCCCGATTTTCACATAAATCTCTCAAATTTCATGAAAATAGAAAATATTTAATTAAAACTTTGTTTGTGTATGTTATACGCGTACTTTAATAACCTTATCAAATCTGATTGTCATCGGACTATTTTTGGACTTAGGTCCTATGTAAAAATTTCGCCCGATATTCAGAAGAAAGAAGCCTATTCCACTCAAATTTGATTTGTAAGTGCTTTTTACACTTATTAAAAAAAAATATAGATCTAATCAGTCCATGTTTCAACTTGGGACCCATTTCCCGGAAAAACTCTAGTATAGGGTATTATATGGTCGGTCTTGACCGACAATAATTTTCTTACTTGTTTCTATATAAAATTGTCAAATTTTCCCTGCTGAAATTTTGCTTTTTCTTTCCGTATAATAAAATTTCTAGACTTTTTTCTTATAAAAAAACATTTGTCCGAGAAAAAATTCTTACATTTATTATTTCCTCTTGTTTTTATTTTCCCTATTTACCCATCGTCTTCTCAGAAAAAATGTCAGATTTTCCCAACAGATAACTCTCAGACTTTTCCTATAGAAAAATTCTCAGATTTTTTCTGTACAAAAATTTTAAGAAAAATTCGCAAATTTTTCCTATAGAAAAATTCCCAAATTTTTCGTCTAGACTTTTTTCCATATAGACTTTTTCCGAGACATTTTTCCTTTAGGAAAATTTTAAGATTCTAAGACATTTTACGAAGAAGAATTTCGATAAAAAATTTCTTATATAGAAAAATTCTCAGATGTTTCCTATAGAAAATATATTAAAAAATATTTAATAAAGAAAAATTCGGAAAATTTTCCTATAGAAAAATTCTAAATTTTTTCCTTAAAAAAAATTCTCAAAATTTTTCTATAGACCAATTTTTAAATTTTTTCATAAAGAAAATTCTAACATTCCAAGTCATTATTTCTTTATTAAGATTTTCTTTTTTAATTTTAAGATTCTTAGACATTTTGGACAGAAAAAAATTCTCAGATTATTTACTTTTCTTTTTCACTTTCCTTTTTGTCTTTTCTTTCCTTTTCTGTTCTCTTTTTTCCGTTCTTTTTTCTTGTTTTCTTTTTTTTTTCTTTCGAATTCGGTTTCGTGGAAGAGTATTTCCTTTTTCCCCTCGTGGATCCGCGCATGCGCACCAAACGGGAAGAATTTTTGAATATTAGTTTTTCTTTTAAGAATTAAAAAAATTAAATTCAATTGCAAAGTATTTAGGATTTTCTTATAATTTAATTAATATAAAAACAAAATCTCTGGAATTGGATGGAGGACGCCAAAAAAATTATGACGCTATTTCGCGGATTTTTTAAATATTAGTGTCAAGTGATACACTCAAAATAATTCTACAGTAAAAGTTTTAGTAAGTGATTTTTTTACCCAAATCTACTAATAAGTTACTAATTTTAGTAAATTTAGTACTAAAATTAGTAATTTTTACTGGTTTTGAAAAATATTAGTAAACAATTTTATTGCTGGTTACCAATTCCTGCACTAGGTTCTTTTGGACTAAAATTAGTTAAATTTTTAGTATTGAATACTCACGTTTTTTTTTTTGGTGTAGTTGCTAAGAAGGATTCCCATACAGTTTCGTAAAAATAAAATTATTAAAAATAGTTATAAAAGAAAAATTGTATGAGAACAATTTTAAGCGTTAAAGAAAAAGTATAGGTACTTTGGGGCTCAAAAACTATTGGGGGTCGGCGGTCATACTTTTGACTCCTGTGGGACAGTTGAAGAGGTGGGAGCATTTTTTATAAAAATGTATGGGGTCCCCCTTAGGGAGTTGAGATAGTGTGTAGGTATGTTCGGAAAAAATGTTGAGAAACCATGGTCTGGGGTAAATCCATATTAAATTTAATCTTAAGACAACACAATTTTCTACTTCAATCAAAAACACAAAACAAAAATATACATACACTTGGCTTACGCCGATAAAATATACTAAATAAAATAATTTTGTTTAATTTTTCTTTTCCTAAAATTTAAATGCTTCAATAGGTATTAAAATTATCGTCCTAATTAGAGATGGGATCGTGAGTGACTTTTCAATCACGATCACGCACGCTCACGAAAAAAAAAATTGTAATCACGCACGATCACGCACGAACATTTTTTTTCTGCTCACGCTCACGCACGCTCACGTGAGTAGAAAAAAAATTTAGTCACGCTCACGACGTAATCACGATCACGAAATACTCACGAATTAAAATATGCAAAAAAAATGTTTGTCATTTTTTTTATGCATTACCCAGTTGGGAAAGTCCTTGAGCCATCCGTGGTGACGACTTGCTGACATGTCAGAGTCGCACCTGACATCCCCATGACATCTCCAATTACCGAGTTGAGGACAGTTTCATAAAAAAATTGTAAATTTCCTCAATCATAATCGGCAGTTGTCAGGGGGTGTTGACATTTCCCCTAAGTCGTCTTTGTGGAAATGTCTGATATAGGTCATACGAAAATGCAAAAAATCTTCGTATTTCCATTAGTTTTTACTTCCATCCATTTTCTTTATAAATTATCTTTATCATATTAAGAAATAACTTTTCGACTTTGCGATGTTTTTCTCAGAAATTGAAAAGTTCCCATATTCTGGGCCGTCTTAAAGTATGACGCTGGGCACATAAGAACTTGGGGCTCCGCTGGAAAGTAAAAAGTCGCACGAAAAAAAAAACATTCTTTTGGTACAAATTAAATTCATGTGATTGCCTGTTTTAAGAAAAAGAAACTAAAAAAAAATATTTTGGGCAGTGAGGTAATTTTTCTTAACTTATTAAAACCATGATATTCGTGAAAAAAAATTTCCTGTACGAAAAATGTCTCAGAATCTGAGAATATTTTTATACGAAAAACGTCTCTGAATCTGAGAGTTTTTCAACACGAAAAGTGTCTTAGAATCTGAGTCTTTTTATTTTGGAAAATTTTTTCTGAACATTAGACTTTTAAAATCTCAGAATCTAAAACTTTTTCTGTACGAAAAATATTTCACATTCTGAAACTCTTTATGTAGCAAAAATTTCTATGGATTTGAGACTTTTGATAAATTACAAATTTCTCCTATAGAAAAAGTCTCAGTGTATACGAAAAGTCTGTTAGATTCTGAGATTTTTTTCTGTAAGAAAATAAGAAATGTTCTTTTAAAAGATATTAAAAAAAATCTTTATTTTCGTATAACCGAATTTATTGCCTTTTCGGGCCCCTTATGGTTAAAACGGTACTGCCCAGGTAGATGTAAAAGTTTAGTTTGATATACTGCTATTGTGAAGACATTTCCTTATAGATGAGGATTTTTGCACAATCTTAAAACAAACATTCATTGATGACAATGTTAGAACATGTCCTCAAGAAATACCTAATATATGTCAGAATTTGAAGACATTTCCTGATGGAAGCACGGTGCAAATTCATCAGTGAGCCATTTACATAACTTATTAAATTTATAATTTTTTTAAAAGACCATGAAAAAATCTAGAAAACGTAACCGAACAAAAAAATCTGGGAAACAATTAAAATCACGAAAAATTCACGCAAGAATTTTACTCACGCACGATCACGCACGAACTTTTTTTTGGTACTCACGCTCACGCACGCTCACGTGAGTAGAAAAAAACTTACTCACGAATCACGTGATTCATGCGTGATTCACGTGAATCACGCAAATCACGTGAGCAGCGCCCATCTCTAGTCCTAATGGTACCATATTTATCCCGATCAGATCATTACAAGCGGTGATATCACTGATTTCGTTTAAAAATTTATAGCAATTTATATTGCGAAATATCCCAGTATGCAAAATGAGTCGATAATGATTCGAAAAAGAATCTTTTTCTCTAAGAATTTCATCGATATCGAGTTCGATATAATGTCGATATAAAGCTTGTTTTCCTATATATAGAATCGAGTATTGATATAGAATCGAGTATTGGTACAGGATTCGATTCGATTTTTAATCGAAAATTTCATGAAATCGAAATCGATTAGTTTTTCAATAAAAATATGAGTTCGAGAAACGTTAAAATATCGACTGTATATAATATCGACTTCGAATCGTTATTGCGGAAAAGCCTCGAAAAAACTTCGAAAAAATTGTCGCCTCGAAACTGTGCAGACTGGGATTTCTTGCCGATCCTTAATTATTGTTTCAGTGGAATCTGCTTAATGAGAACTATCAATGATGTTCATTTTTAATAATTTGGAGTTATGCCAGTATTCTAGAGTTAATCCTAATTTTCTTTTTTAACTTTAAATTAAATTTCTAACAATTTTCTTAAAAATGTCCTCTTAACCCCCCACATACTTCTACGGGTTAATTTATTATTTACTCATCACTTGTTTTTCTTAAAATACATAACTGTCCGTTAATTGATCTATCGTTTAGTTCGTGATTTTTATCGGCCGCAGTCACACGCGTTGTTAAAAAGTGTAAATTATTAAAAGTTTAAAATGCAAGATTTTCATAAAAATTGCCGATTTTATAAAATAAAATTTATATAAAAGTTAAATTTAATATCTAAGCTAAAGAAATCTGCAAAAAAAATTCGGTTTAATTAAAGAAAATTAAGTGAAAAAAGTGTTTTAAAGTTTTCGGAAAATTAAAAAAAAAAAAAAATTCATTGTGAAATAATTTCATTCCAGCAAAAAAAAGAGAGCATTCAATGCATAGAGCATTTTCTGCATATTGCAAAAACAAAATTTGGTAAAGACAAGTGTGTAGTTTTGTTTTTGCATTCTAAATTTGTGTTTGCTATTAAAGTTAAAGTGGTGTTAGTTAATGAGCGCTTAGTAAAGTGTCAGAGAATAACAGAGATGATAGATCAAACTCTTTTTCAACTCTTATAGGGTCAAAAAAAGGGCAGGCGAATAATAAGCAGTGTTGCCACTTTCTGGATAATTATCCAAAAGTGGGACAATTTCAAAATCCTTGGATAATTTTTGGATAATGATATTTTTTGTGTAATTTGTGTGTAATTTTACCTCAATAAAGTTCCAACTTTTTTTATCATTTTATCGCCATTTTTGGCTTAAAAATCATTGACAACATCGACTTTAAAAAATTTTATTACCAAATACAAGATAATTAATGACGAACATGCATATTTGGATCATTAAAGCCTTAATTTTCTTCGTGACTTAGATGTCGAAAAACAACGCTTTAAAATTTTTTAAATTAAAAATTGTTCTGGAGAACCCTATTCCCAAATCTGAAAATTTTTTCCCACGCGATAAATATTGGCAAGTTTATTTATAATGATTTTTGCATTTAATTATTACAATTATTAAAATTAAATTTAAAATTAATTAAAAATTTTTTTATCCACGCCTACAAAAGGAGGCGGACTGAAAATTGTTTCATTTGTTGAACAAAAATATAAAAAAAAAATTTTTAAAAAAATGTCGTTTTGCAGAGGTTGGTTTAGTTTTTCAAGGGGAAAAATTTGTCCACCTGAACCGATTTTGCCCATTTACGAACTTAGCCTACCTATGACCAAGAGACAAATTCGTGCCAATCTTCAGGAGTCTAGATTTTTTTATTATGGACTGCAGTATGTTTTATACAGACGGACGGACGAACATTCAGAGAATGTCTTAGAATCGATCAAGGATCAATAATGTAAATATACTTTAAGGGCTCTCTGACCAATATATTGATATTTTAGTGTCCACAACAGACATAACGCCAAAATTTTTATAGCAATAATTGCCTGGCAATTTTTCTTACCAACTATTGCTGCAATTAAGTATCAAAATCGTACGCCATCTTTGTTTAGAATTCATTAAAATGGACGCAAAACGGTTTTTTTTGTTCATTTTGCATACGTTATTGCTTATTACCACCAAAAAATCAGGTGTAGACAAGGGGTTACAAACGAAATGACAAAAAAAAAAATTTTGTGTAATTTTTGAGATTTTGGATAATTTTTTGTGTAATTTCCAATTCCATTGGTGGCAACACTGATAATAAGGTGAGTTGTATTTTTTTTTGTAATCTAAGCAGTGTTGCCAGATTTTATAAATATGAATGTGATAAAAACGCTAAAGAAAATCTGATAAAATGTAATAAATGGGAAAAATAAAAAACGTATAATTTTTAAAAGGAAAAAGTCTCAGATTCTGTGACATTTTTTTTTAAAGAAAAATTTTCAGATTCTGAAACATTTTCTTATAGAAAAATTCTCAGATTCTGATTCTAACACAATTTTCTTATAGAAAAATTATAATATCCTAAGGCAATTTTCTTACAAAATAATTTTTATATCTTTCTTATAGAAAAATTCTCAGATTCTTAGACATTTTTCTTATAGAAAAATACCAAACCATTTTTCTTATAGAAAAATTCTCAAATTCTAAAATTGTCAACATCTGAAAAAAAAAAATTATAGAAAAATTCTCAGTTTCTGATACATTTTTATTATAGAAAAATACTCAGATTCTGAGACATTTTTCTTATAGAAAAATTCTGAGACATTCATATTATAGAAAAATTCTTAGATTCGGAGACATTTTACTTACAGAAAAATTCTGAGACATTTTTCTTATAGAAAAATTCTGAGACATTGTTCTTATAGAAAAATTCTCAGATTCTTTTTTTTATAGAAAATTACTTAGATTCTAAGACATTTTTCTTATTGAAAAATTCTCAGATTCTGATAAATTTTTCGTGTAGAAAAATTCTCAGACTCTGAGACATTTTTCTTGTAGAAAAATTCTCAGATTCTAAGACATTTTTCTAACTAAAAAATTCTCAGATTCTGAGACATTTTTCTCATGAAAAATTTTGAGACATTTTTTTTATTGCAAATTTATCAGAATCTGAGACATTTTTCTTATAGAAAAATTTTGAGATTCTGAGACATTTTTGTTTTAGAAAAATTTTGAGATTCTGAGACATTTTTCTTATTGAAAAATTCTTAGATTCTAAACATTTTTCTAATAGAAAAATTCTCAGATTCTGAGACATTTTTCTTATTGAAAAATTCTTAGATTATAAGACATTTTTCCTACAGAAAATTTCTCAGATTTTGAGATAATTTTCTTATAGAAAATTCTCATTTTTCTTTTAGAAAAATTCTCAGATTCTGAGGCATTTTTCTTATAGAAAAGTTCTAAGATTCTAAGATATTTTTCTTATAGAAAAATGCTCAGGTTCTGATACAATTTTTTATTAGAAAAATCCCAGATTCTGACACATTTTTCTTATAGAAAAATTCTTAGATTCTCAGACGTTTTTCTTATAGAAAAACTCTTAGATTCTGAGACATTTTTCTTATAGAAAACTTCTCAGGCTCTGAGATATTTTTCCTATAGAAAAATTCTAAGATTCTGAAATATTTTTCTAAAAAAAAAAATTTCAGACTCTGCGACATTTTTCGTATAGAAAACATTTCAGATTCTAAGACATTTTCCTTATAAAATAATTTTCAGATTCTGAGACATTTCTCTTGTAGAAAAATTTTCAGATTGTGGGGCATTTTTCTTAAAGAAAAATTCTCAGATTCTAAAACATTTCTCTTATATAAAAATGATCAGATTTTTAGACATTTTTCTTTTATTTTTTTTTATAGAAAAATTCTTAGATTCTGAGACATTTTTCTTATAGAAAATTCTCAGAGTCTGAGAAATTTTTCTAATAGAAAAATTCTCTGATTCTGAGACAATTTTTCTCATAGGAAAATTCTCTGATTCTGAGACATTTTTCTTATAAAAAAATTCTCAGATTCTGAGAAATTTTTCGAAAAGAATAATTCTTAGATTCTGAGAAATTTTTTTAATAGAAAAATTCTCAGATTCTGAGAAATTTTTATTATAGAAAAATTCTCAGATTCTGAAACATTTTTCTTATAGAAAAATTCTCAGATTCTGAGTCATTTCTCTTACAGAAAAATTCACAGATTTTGAGACATTTTCCTATAGAAAAATTTTAAGATTGTGAGACATTTTTCTTATAGAAAAATTCTCCGATTCTGAGAAATATTTTTTTATAGAAAAATTCTCCGATTCTGAGGCAGTTTTCTCATAGAAAAATTTTAAGATTGTGAGACATTTTTCTCACAGAAAAATTCTCAGATTCTGAGACATTTTTCTTATAGAAAAATTCTCAGATTCTGAGACATTTTTCTTATAGAAATATTCTCATATTCTGTGACATTTTTCTTATAGAAAAATTCTCAGATTCTGAGACCTTTTTCTTATAAAAAAATTCTCAAATTCTGAGACATTTTTCTTATGGAATATTTTGAGATTCTTAAACATTTTGCTTATAGAAAAATTCTCAGATTTTTCTTATAGAAAATTTTGAGATTCTGAGACATTTTTCTTATAGAAAAACTATCAGATTCTGAAAAATTCTGGGACATTTGTCTTATAGAAAAACTATTAGATTCTGAAAAATTTTTCTTTTAGAAAAGTAGAAAAATTCCTATATTCTGAGACATTTTTCTTATAGAAAAATTTTAAGATTCTGGGACATTTTTCTTATAGAAAAATTCTCAGATTCTTAAATATTTTTGTTATAGAAAAATTCTCAGATTCTAAGATATTTTTCTTATAGAAAAATTATCAGGTTCTGAGACATTTTTCTTATAGAAATATTCTCAGATTCTGAGACATTTTTCTTATAGAAATATTATCAGATACTGAGACATTTATCTTCTAGAAATATTCCCAGATTCTAAGACATTTTTCATATAGAAATATTCTTTTAAAAAAATCTAAGATTCTAAAACATTTTTCTTATAAAAAAATTCTCAGATTTTGAGTTATTTTTCTTATAGAAAAATTTTTAGAACTGAGACATTTTTCTTACAGAAAACTTCTCAGATTCTGAGATTTTTATAGAAAACTCAGAGTCTGAGAGATTTTTCTTTTATAAAAATGCTCAGGTTCTGATACAATTTTCTATTAGAAAAATCCCAGATTCTGACACATTTTTCTTATAGAAAAAAGCTAAGATTCTGAGACGTTTTTCTTATAGAAAAATTCTCAGGTTCTGAGACATTTTTTTTATAGAAAAATTCTCAGATTCGGAGACATTTTTCTTATACAAAAGTTCTCAGGTTCTGAAACATTTTTCTTATAGAAAAATTCTTAGATTCTGAGACTTTTTTCTTAAAGAAAAATTTTCAGATTCTGAGACAATTTTCTTATAGAAAAATTCTCAGATTCTGAGACAATTTTCTTATAGAAAGTTTCTCAGATAATGTAACATTTAAAGAAAAATTTAATATTCTGCGACATTTTCTGTTATAGAAAAATTCTCAGATTTTCAGACATTTTTCTTATAGAAAAATTCTCAGATTCTGAGACATTTTTCTTATAGAAAAATTCTTAGATTCTGAGACTTTTTCTTATAGAAAATTCTCAGATTCTGAGACATTTTTCCTATAGAAAAATTCTCAGGTTCTGAGCCATATTTCTTATAGAAAAATCATCAGATTCTGAGACATTTTTCTTATAGAAAAATTCTCAGATTCTGAGATAGTTCTTTTATAGAAAAATTCCCAGATTCTGAGATATTTCTCTTATAGAAAACTTCTCAGATTCTGAGAAGTTTTTCTTATAAAAAGTTCTCAGATTCTAAGACATTTTTCTTATAGAAAAATTCTCAGATTCTGAGACATTTTTCTAATTGAAAAATTCTACAGAAATTTTCCTACAGAAAAATTCTCATATTCTGAGATATTTTTCTTATAGAAAATTCTCATTTGTCTTAAGAAAAATTCTCAGATTCTGAGAGATTTTTATTTTTTTAGATTCTGAGACATTTTTCTTATAGAAAAATTCTCAGATTCTGAGACATTTTTCTTATAGAAAAATTCTCAGATTCTGAGACATTTTTCTTATAGAAAAATTCTCAGATTCTGAGACATTTTTCTTAAAGAAAAATTCTCAGGTTCTGAGACATTTTTCTTATAGAAAACTTCTCAGATTCTGAGATGTTTTTGTTATAAAAAAATTTTTAGATTCTGAGACATTTTTCTTATAGAAAAACTCTCAGATTCTGAGACATTTTTCTTATAGAATAATTCTTAGATTCTGAGATATTTTTCTTATAGAAAAATTCGCAGATTCAAAGACATTTTTCTTATAGAAAAATTCTCAAATTCTGAGACATTTTTCTCATAGAAAAATTCTCAGATTTTTAGACATTTTTCTTATAGAAAATTCTCAGATTCTGAGATATTTCTTTTATAAAAAAATCTCAGATTCTGAAATATTTCTTTTATAGAAAAATTCCCAGATTCTGAGACACTTTTCTTACAGAAAAATTCTTTGATTCTAAGACATTTTTCTTATAGAAAAATTCTCATATTTTGAGACATTTTTCTTATCGAAAAATTCTCAGATTCTGAGACATTTTTCTTATAGAAAAATTCTGAGATATTTCTTGTATAGAAAAATTCCCAGATTCTGAGATATTTCTCTTATAGAAAACTTCTCAGATTGTGAGACATTTTTCTAATAGAAAAATTCTACAGAAATTTTCCTACAGAAAAATTCTCAGATTCTGAGATATTTTTCTTATAGAAAATTCTCATTTGTCTTAAGAAAATTCTCAGATTCTGAACATTTTGCTTATAAAAAATTCTCAGATTTTGAGAGATTTTTCTTATCGAAAAATTTTCAGATTATGACTCATAATTTATAAGACATTTTTCTTATAGAAAAATTCTGAGACATTTTTGTTTAAGAAAAATTCTCAGATTCTGAGACATTTCTCTTATAGAAAAATTCTCCGATTCTGAGACATTTTTCTTATAGAATATTTTGTGATTCTAAAACATTTTGCTTATAGAAAAATTCTCAGATTTTTCTTATAGAAAAATTTGAGTTTCTGAGACATTTTTCTTATAGAAAACTTCTCAGATTTTTGAGACATTTTTTTTATAGAAAAATTCTCAGATTCCGCGATATTTTTTTTATAGAAAAATTCTCAGATTCTGAAATATTTTTCTTACAGAAAATTCTAATTTTTCTCATACAAAAATTCTCAGATTCTGAGACATTTTTCTTATAGAAAAATTCTCAGATTCTGAGACATTTTTCTTATAGAAAAATTCTCAGATTCTGAGACATTTTTCTTATAGAAAAATTCTCAGATTCTGAGACATTTTTCTTATAGAAAAATTCTCAGATTCTGAGACATTTTTCTTATAGAAAAATTCTCAGATTCTGAGACATTTTTCTTATAGAAAAATTCTCAGATTCTGAGACATTTTTCTTATAGAAAAATTCTCAGATTCTGAGACATTTTTCTTATAGAAAAATTCTCAGATTCTGAGACATTTTTCTTATAGAAAAATTCTCAGATTCTGAGACATTTTTCCTATAGAAAAAGTATCACATTCTGAGATATTTTCTTAGAAAAAAATTCTCACATTCAGAGAAAAATTCTGAAACTCTTTTAAACTTCTGAATTTAATAAAGTAAATTAAACATTTAGGTAAATTTTTTTTGGTCACCTTTGCAAATATCCTCTCGCCAAACATTTGTTTAAAAATTTGTATAAAAAAAAACTAAAAATTCTTTTACATTTTATAAGTATAACAAAAATTGCTATATTTTTTTATATTTCCTTATAAACCATAATAATATGTTCTGGTGCTGCAATGAAATGACCAAATACCATTGCATGTCATTCCAAAATTCATATTTTTTTTTTGTGCAACGAGTTTTAAACTTTAAACATATATCTTGTTTCTGTGTAATGTGGTAAAAGCGGAAATTATTGCATTTCCCCATGGAATTATGACACTGCAAATATAAAAAAAATGTGTTAGTCGTATCACTTTGAAAATAATAATCATTTTTATATCTTTCAGTAATCATCAGACATGTAATGGGGTTAAAATTAATGATTGCATTTTTTTTTTTTTTTTTTTAAATTCCAAGAAAAATTCAAATTCAAATAAGTATTTTATGTAAAATTTATATTTTTTTATTTTACCAAATTTAAAAGAAAGTTTACCTTTTAATAAAATTCATTGAAAATGTATTTTTAAAAAGGTGACACCCCATAAAAAAACAGAAAAAAGACATAAAAATTAAAAATATAATTGAAACAATTAATTATAACCTTTCAAAATTTTTATAACATGCCAAGTTAAGTGTATTGTATAAATTACTATATTTATTAAATAAATATTAGTATTTTTTTTTTTTTCTTTTTTTGGGGTTTAATAACACTATTTAAACCGTTATCTTAATCCAAATTGCACTTTTTTAAGGATAATGGTATTATAAGTACATATTAGCATTTTTCTTTTAAGTTTTTTATAACGCTCACATTAAACTTCTGCCTGTTATCTTTAATCGAAATGTTTTAGCACCTACCGTTTTTAAGAAATTTGCGTTTGAAAAATTAAAATTGCTAATTTAGTACTTTTTTAGTTCCCTCAACACGGTCCATACTTAAAAATACT
Organism: Pegoplata infirma; assembly: GCA_963921195.1. Classification (NCBI taxonomy): domain Eukaryota; kingdom Metazoa; phylum Arthropoda; class Insecta; order Diptera; family Anthomyiidae; genus Pegoplata; species Pegoplata infirma. Next base: position 15,746 of record CAWUER010000479.1, read on the forward strand.
TCACGTAATGAAATTAAAATAAGTATTTAATGTATAAAAAAAAATCTGAAATCATTCAAAAAGTTTTCGAGACATCGCCATTTGAAATTTTTCAAAACATTTCCAAAAATGGCGATTTTTTCTAGCTTCAAGAAATTTTTAAAAAAACTCTTTAACTTTATAGACCTGTATCTCCATCTAAGCCTTGTGTTTTCAAATCAGCCATTCAAATCTTTTTAGTACGTTTCGCATTTGAAATAATACCTCAAAAGCTTAATGTGCAAAATAAAAAATCCCGAGAAAAAAGTTTATAAGGAAAGGATTTTGGAGTTGAAACAACGGACTTACAAAAAAGTATCAAATAAACAAAAAGTACCAAATTAACAAAAAGTACCAAGTTAACAAAAAGTACCAAATTAACAAAAAGTTCCAAATTAACGAAATGTACCAAGTTAACAAAAAGTTCCAAATAAACAAAAAGTACCAAGTTATCAAAAAGTAATACGTAGAATAGATTTTACATCACGTGGTCCATTTTTTATAACAAAAAGTACCAAATTAACAAAAAGTACCAAGTTAACAAAAATTACCAAATTAACAAAAAGTACCAAATTAACAAAAGGTAACAAAAAGAACTGTTTTTGTATAACGAGGTCCATTATTTATAGCGGTTTTTAGAATTTTCCAAAGTGAGTGAGATACTCAACCGATGATTCCAAATCTGATAGGAAGATTTCTATTTATTTCCCTTTCGGGTAGGTAAATTTTTTGTAAATTTTTGTAAATTTGTTGTGAGGTGTAATTGTTAATAAATAATTCCTGAAAATGTTTTCTCCCCAAGCATTTTTAAATAATGACAAATTAGTTTCATTATGACTAGTTTAAAAACAAATAAAATAAAACTGTAACTAAAATAATTTTAATAGAGTCCAATCTACACTCTGATCAAAATTTGTTGAGTTTTACCCAATTTATAGTACACTCAAAAAAAACCCTTGTCAAATTACTAGAAAAAGTCCCATAATCCCATTTTACCAATATTTGACAGTTTGTTTTTTAACAAAAAATTTTTTATCGAAATTTAAATTTTTCTTTGCGATTTTACAATTTTTGTCGTAAATGCCCAAATTTTCAAGGTAATTTTACACGAGAATTCTTTGTAAGTATTATCGCATCAAAAAATTGTAAATTTACAATTTTATGGGTAAAAAGCTCGTAATTTTTACTAGAAATTCTCCAAAAATAGCTGGTAGCCAAAAATCTAGTAAAGTCACGAGAAGTCCTTCAGTCAAAAAAGTTGTAAAATTACAAGAAAATTACAAGCTTTTTACCAATAAAATTGTAACTTCTTACTAGGAACTCTCGTAAAAAAGGAGGTAGCAACAAAAAAAGATCGAGGTAATTTTCTATACTATTGTTTTAGAATCTGAGAATATTTTTGTACAAAAAATGTCTCAGTACACTGAAAAAAAAGACATAACTAAAATTAAGGAAAAAATGTCTTTGAAAATTTATCATTAATTTTCCTTAAATTTAGTTAAATTTAACTAAAAAATGAGAAATTTTTTTAACTATGAGGAAAAAAGTTTAGTTCATTTACTTATAATTAGTACATAGTTTTCTTTAAATGAAATTTTTTAATATTAGGAAAAAAAATCTTACTGCCAAAGAAATTTTCCACAAATCTAAGAAACGTATCTTTATTTTTAAGACATATTTCTTAAAAAACAATTTAGTTCACGTTTAGTTAAAATTTACTTAAAAAACATCATCGTATTTCTCTTCTTTGAATTGAGGAGGTGTACTTCTTAGAATTTAGTTAATAACTTCTGAGAATTTAGTAAGTAACTTCTTAGAATTTAGTTAAAAATTCAAAATGGCGATATCTAGAAAACTAAGTGAGATGGAGCGAAACGGATGAAATTTTCAAAAGAAAGACTACAAAGAAGAAAATATGGAATAGCCTAGCTCTGCATATATGTCGGGGTCTCAAGACCCTAATTTTAGATTCAAAATTTGAAATTCCCGAGATTTTATATATGCATATCATGAAATCTTTTTTAAATTTCAACTCAGTGAAACTGAAATAAATGTTTAAAAAAACCGTCAGTTTTTGGAATTTAGAAAAACTGTAAATACAGTTGTGTAAACAAGACCATCACTGAGCAATGTTTAAGGATTACCCCACTTTATCCGTAAAAGTTACAGAGGGTTAAATTTGAAAAATCGATAAAAATGGCTTGAAATAATCCATAGTTTTTACCTTCTTTCGCATTTTTTTTTAAGTTCTCCTTATATTTCAATCTTTTCCGGCATAACACAAAGTCAGTACATATAAAAGATTATTTTAATGTTGGTTTGATAGATGCTTCATCGCTTGGTAAGAAGTTATAAGACGGTTAAGTTTTGAAACCAAAAATTAAGAGTTTTTAAATTTTCGAGGTTTTTTGATCAGGGATTTCGGCCCCCTCTATAAAATGAAAAAAGTTGAACTAGAGTTGGTAGCTGTTGTAATTCTTAACATTTTGGAAGTAATCCCGTTAATGTGCCACGAATAGTTAAGGAGTTTCAGCAGATCAAAGTTCGAAAGAAAAAACGTATTTTTTTTAAAATACCAGTTTTTCGCGAGGCACATTCGCGGTTTCATTCGAAATTTGGTGGACTCTTGCGTAAGCCGAGTTTTTAGGAGTTTACATAAAAAAGTAAATTGCAAAAATTTTATGGCATTTTTGAAAATTGAGCGAAATTTGCAAATCTGTTTCCAATTTTTTTTAGTAGCAATTAATGCATCATGTTCATTTTAATACACCAAAAGACGTGCCTTAACGAGTAGAACTGATTTGCTTTTTGACTTTTTACTTTAAGCCATTCTGAGCGGAAAGCGCGATGATTTTATCTAAACCTGTTTTGATCTGGCACATCCAAGGCTTTACACGAAATCGGATGAATTTTTTTTTAAATGAAAGCCCACTTGATGTGTCATCATAAAATCAGAGGCGGGTTAAAAAATTTTGATGATTATAGATTTTTTGGACCATATTAAATTTTCTTGTTATGAAAAAGCATCACCGATTTTTTTAAACACTGGTACAATGATACGATTTTCCGTGAATTTTTTTTTCAGTAAAACCAACGCGCATTGCCTAAATATGTTATAAAAAATTGTGAAACTTTTCTTTTACCGCGAATTAATCGCGATTTTAGGTACTTAGATATATTTTTTTTAAATCGTTCGGTCATTAAAGGGTTAAATTTATATCATATATTTTAGAAGAAATGATATATCCTGGCATGTTTTAATAACGCATGCAACAAATGTGTAGAAAAATAATATTTAAAATATTTTTAAGATTTTTTAAAACCGCTAAATCTTAAAACCGCCATAACTTTTGACCCCCTTGCGCGAATTAATTGACGCGAACGAATTTCTTATTCTTAAATAGCTTCTAATATTTATGCCAACTTTCATGGATGTGCCATCAAAACAAAAATCACATCTTTTTTACCTCAAAATTTAAGTCTTAGCCGGAACTCCTCATATATCTCGGTAAATACTGCCAACACGAGAAAAAGTCCAAGAACATTTTTATAGCTCTTGACTCGTAGAACACTTCCGCAAAATACCCAAAAGCTCTCCAATTAATAGTTTTTGAGTAATCCAGTTTTTAAGTTTTTAAGTTTCTCAAGACCCTATCAGACCCCTTATTACCGTATCTCAAAAACTAAGCAAGGTAGAGCGAAACGGACACAAGTTTTGGGTCAAAATCTATGGGGACCCTTAAAGGACCCAATGGGGTCTCGAGTTAGCAGGGGCTGGACCTATGGGGCCCAAACCCATGGGTCCAGGGTCTAGACCCAATCTTGTTCTAAAATGTGAATGAACTAAAGTGTAATATAATTTTTCCCATTTTCTAGTTAAAATTGGCTTAAAAATAAATAACTTTGTTTTCCTTACTTTTAGGAAAATTATGAACTAAAACCAAGAAAAAAATCTTTGGAGCCAAATCATTCCCTCTTTTTCTCAAAATTTAGTTAATTTTCCCAGATTTTAGTTCACTTTTTTTGAGTGTAATACCGGTAAAAAATCGAATAAAGGGTTATGGTTTTTTATCGGTAACGGTATTTAAATTTCTTTGTTTCGGTATTGGTAACGGTAACGGTAGTCAATATTAAAGGGTTTTTAATTGGTAACGGTATTGAAAGGGTAACGGTAGCCAACACTGGTTTTAAGACAAAAAACCAAAAAAAAAAAGGTCATTTTTCTTTACTATGAAATCTATAATATTTATGTAAAACAATTTGGTTTTAATGAGACCTTTTCTATCTTAGATTCTGAGAGACTTTTCCTATACGAAAAATTTCTTAGAATCTGAAACTTTTTCTATACGAAAACTGTCTCAAAATCTGAAACTTTTTCTATATGAAAAATGTCTCAGAATCTGAAATTATTTTCTATACGAAAAATGTCTCAGAATCAGCTACAATTTATTTACGAAAAATGTTTTAGAATCTGAAAACATTTTTGTAAAAAAAATGTCTGTATTTTACATTTTTTATGAAAAACGCCTCAGATCTAAGACTTCTTCTATACGAAAAGTGTCTCAGAATCTGAGACTTTATCTACACGAAAAATGTCTCAGAATCTAAGACTTTTTCTATACGAAAAATGCCTCAGAATCTGAGACTTTTTTATACGAAAAATGTTTCAGCATCTGAGACTTTTTCTATACGAAACATTTTTCAGAATCTGAGACTTTTTCTATACGAAACATGTTTTAGAATCTAAGACTTTTTCTATGCGAAAAACTTCTCCAAATCTCATACTTTTTCCATACGAAAAACGTCTCCAAATCAGATACTTTTTCCATACGAAAAATGTCTCAGGGTCTGAGACTTTTTCTATATGAAAAATGTCTCAGAATCTGAGACTTTTTCTATACGAAAAATATCTCAGATTCTGAGACTTTTTTCTATACGAAAAACTTTCATTCTCAGAATCTGAGACTTTCTATATGAAAAATGCCTCAGAATGTAAGATTTTTGTATACGAAAAATGTCTCAGAATTTGAGACTTTGCATTCGTGTCTCAAAATCGAAGACTTTTTATTTTTTGTCAAAGCTTCTATGAACTTTAGACTTTTAAAATCTCAGAATCTGAAACTTTTTCTGTACTAAAAATATTTCACAATCTGAAAATTTTTACATAGGAAAAATTTTTTTGAATTTGAGACTTTTCATAGAGGACAAATTTCTCCTATAGAAAAAGTCTCAGATGTATACGAAAAATCTGTTAAATTCTCAGAATTTTTCTGTAAGAAAATGTAAATTTTTTTTAAAAACAATTTACAAAAAATGTTGCTTCATTTTCGTATAAGCGAATTTAGTGGCATTTTGGGGACCCCTTAAGTCGGGGGCCCTGGGCACGTGCACCTTAATGGTTAAAGCTGTACTGCTTGTCTACAACCACAGTCAACATCTATTCTGACAGTCAAACCGCGGTCAAGTCCCTTGGGTCAATGTTTCTGAAAACAAAATCTGACCTTAGCTGCCGCACGTCTTTAAAAGATATGGCCGCGCAGTTTAACATACGACTCATATGGGTACCAGCGCGCAGAGACATTCTAGGAAATCGCAAGGCCGATGAGCTTGCAAGACTGGGAACTTCTATACAGGTTCCATTAGAGTTGGAATGTGTTAGTATGCCTCTAGAAACTTGCAAGCTAAATCTACGGCTTTGTTCCGAGATGAAAACAAATCAGTGATGGGCACATGGATGGACGAGTGAGACAACACGACAGATTTGGCCTTCTCTTAATCAAAAGGGCACAAGTGAGCTGATATCGCTTCCAAGAGGAGAGATTTTGACGGTGGTTGCAAATTACAGGACACTGTCTTGTAGAAGAGCACGCAGAACGGTTACATGTGCCGTCAAATCACTTTTGCTGGAGTTGCATGGACGTGGAGGAGTTGGAAACTGTCGAGCACTTTTACTGCCATTGCCCGGCACTTTCTGGTCAGAGACTTGATTCACTGGGATCTAGGAAGCTGCACGATCTTTCTGATTTGTCGGGTGTTTAAATCACGATGCATAGAATACGAAGACTGATTGAGAGCTGAAATGAGAAACATTTTAAAAATTTGTATTATATGATGAAGGTTATTTAAGATTCAGCACTGCCAAAAATGACACTCACTCTCATTTGCTTAACTTCAATTTATAACTTACAGCAAGTTTGTTTAATAAAAAAATAACTTCATAAAAAAAATTAAATTAACCAAAATTATAGGAATTATGTAATGCTTACATATCACCAGCACTGTCAAAAAAAACACACACAAAGGTACGAAAAGCTAAATATGGCGATCATCTTTAAAATGACAATAAAGCCATGGGTTATAATAATTATAGCAAGTAAATATTGTACATATAATATACACCCAGGAGTTAGCATTTAAATATTGGTTTTATTAAAGGAGCTGAATCATGTAAGTCAACACTGAAATTTAAGCCTGCCAGCTAAGACAAATTTACAAAAATAAAAAAATAAGAAAATTATATAGTGTGTAGTTTTACACTTTATAGTGTTTTTTTTTAAGGCAGCTACGTGGTACTTATTAATAACGGAGGAAAAAAAATAACAAATTGATTAAAACAGATGCGAATTATAAATATTTGGATAAGTCAAAAGGAAACATGAGAAGAAATTTTATGAGAAAAGGATTCTCTTAGATTTTATGACAACAAGACTCAGATTATAAATATGTTTGCGATAAAAAGGAACACACAGAGAAGAAACATGATTGCGAAAACCATAATGAAGGGGCAACACAGTATGATTGATAACTTTATCATAACATGATTATGATCTTCGCTAATCATGATTATGATCTTCGCTAATCATATTATGATCTTTGCTAATCATAGTATGATAAGCAAGTAAAAAAGTTAAATTCGGCCTTGCCGAATGTAGTGATACCCCCCACAATTTCAAAAATATTAGTGCAAAAAACTTTATTTAAAAAAAAAATTACTTTTGGAAAAAAAAATAAAAATTTGAAAAAAAATTTCCGCGAAAAAAAATTTTGAAAAAACAAATTCGTGATTTTTTTCATTTTTTGTCAAAAAATATGTTCGTACTTGTTTAAATACCATTTGGTGTTCATTTATGTTCACATATGTCAACCAGAAGCCGAATTAAAGCATTTTGTATTTTTAGGTTATGTTGAATGTACTGAAATTTTTGAGGTGTGCTTACATTTTCGTTCATAACTTTTGAACCGCTGAACCGATATCGCTCAAATGCAATACCAAACTTCTCGGGAGAACTTCCAATAAATATGTTAAGTTGCAGTCATCTCTGTGCAATATTTTGTCCGTGATAGCATTTTCCACAGACAGACAGACTGACATCGCTAGAATGTCTTAAAATCGATCGGGCATCATGAATATATATACTTTATGGGGTCCCAGACCGATATTTCGATGAGTTACAAACGGAATGACAAACTTATATATACCCTCTATCACTAAGTGGAGGGTATAAAAATGGCATTTTATAATTGTTGATGATCATAGTATGATTGTCACAATCATATACTTATATGATCAAATGGATCAATTATACTATGGTGCCCCTACATTATGGGTGATTTGTTGAGGTGCAATTATGTTCCAAACATGCTTTATTTTCTGTGTGAGCTGACGCTGTGATTATTTTCAATAGAAACACATTCAAAGTCTGAGACGGTTTTTTTAAAGAAAACGTCTCGTATTCCGTTTTTCCTCTATATAACGTCTCCGATCTAAGACATGTTTTCTTTAGCAAAATTTTCAGATCCAGAGACTAAAGAAAAAATCTCTAATTCTGATATGTTTTTCCCATTGCAAAATCCTTAGATTCTGTGACATTTTTCCTATAATAGTCTTATATCGTGAGTTTCAGGTTCAATTCTCACCTCGCTTTACCAAAACATACATTTTTTTAAACTTTTTTCTAAATAACTTTCATTAAATTTTCTCTTCAATTAATTTTATAATGCCACTTCATTTTCTTTTAATCTCGTTGAGGGTGTAAATCTAAAAAAATTTAATAAAATACTCGAAAATATTAATGTTTTCAAGTTATAAAGTCATTATAAATAGATGACTCGAAGGCAAAAAATATAAAAAAAACTACGCAATAAACGCATTTTTTCAATGTCAATGCTGAAAAAAATTATTTTAATTCTAAAAACAAACAAAAATTTTGCAGAAGGGTTGTTTTTCACAAAAAACGGGGGGAATATCCCATAGCTAGAATTTTGTAATAGTAAAAAAAAAAACGCTAATATATCATTATGTATGTTCAAAAAATAAATAAAACTCTAGACTTGCCATGAAAGAGCAAAAAATAGAGTTGCCAAGTGATTAAAAATTATCGAAACACGTGTCGTTTAGTCTTGCAAAAATTACCAAACCTGTTTTGAATAGTTTTGCAATACGGTGACCTCACCGTATTGTTCAGATGCTAGATCTGAAAAATATTTTTTTTTTTTTTTCATATTTTATTTATTGAATGTTCACTTTAATTCCGTGAACTAACAATAAGTGTTCAAATCTTATATCTAAATATTCTTAATATTAAGTCCAGCCAGTGCCAGACAAAATTTGATTTTCTCATGTATTTCTTAAATTTATTTGTTTATAAATGTTCTCAAATCTATCTCTCCTTCCAGTTAGTTAGCTAGATCAGCAGTCACCCTTCTTCTAAGGCGTTGGTGGCCACGATTATTAAGTAGATGTCTTGCTAGATAGTTTGGATGCGTTTCCAGTTTCCTTAGGTAATTTTGGGTATGTTTTACAATTTCATCTTTAACATAAGCAACATTTAAATCCTTGTGTATGTTGGAATTTCTAATATACCAAGGGGCGCATGTTGTTCTGTTGTTGTTCTGTTTTCTTTGAATTCTCTCCATTAGATGATGACTCAGTTCCCCATAGCTGAATGCCGTAGCACCATATAGGTTTTAGAATTGAATTGTACAACAAAAGCATACAATCTAAACTAAGTTTAGAGTTTCTTCCAATCAGCCAATTAACTTCTATAGTCTTTAATTTCATCTGAGATAATTTTGCATCTAAATGTGTTTTCCACGTAAGATGACGATCAAGCTGAATACCGAGGTATTTAACATTTGTATGTTGGGGTACATTGTGGTTATTGATCTAAATTTGGGGACAAGGTTCTCTTCTCAACGTGAAAGTTACGTGAACACATATTTGCTCATTTACCTTTATCTTCCACTTTTGTAACCATTCTTCTAATTGAAGAATGTGACTCTGCAGTATTCGTGTAGCTTCAAGCGGGTTGTCATGGATGCTTAAAATAGCAGTATCGTCAGCAAATGTTGCTCAATTGTTCCATGTTTTCTTTTAAATCCAAACTGATGATCCGGAATAGCGTTGTTCTGAGTTACAGCTATAGTTAATCTGTTTACTAACAGTTTTTCGAAAAGTTTGGATAAACTGGACAACAGACTGATAGGTCTATATGATTCAACTTTTGTATGATCTTTGCCTGGCTTGGGTATCATTTTAACGAGTGAAACTTTCCATTCTAGGGGATAATGTTCAAGGCGTAATATAGCATTAAAAATAAATAGAATTATTCTTAATGCTATCCGGGGTAACTCCAAAAGCATTTTATTACTGATCATATCAATACCAAATGCCTTTTTGGGGTTTAAATCAGCAACTACCTTTTCGACCTCTCGCATCTCAAACTGGATGGGTTCTGCTCTGCGCTGGGGTAAAATTGGTGGCAACTCTACTATAACACTTGATTCATTTGGCGTGAAAACATTTTTTAAGTGTTCAACAAATAGATCTACTTTTTCAGTATCATTTCTAGCCCAACCTCCATTTGGCCTTCGCAAAGAAGGCTTACATATGACAGGTCTTTTCAAATTCTTGGTAGCACGCAGTGTTGCCATATATCAAGATTTATCTTTTTTTGCAAGTTTTTTGAGATGCTAAAAAGATTTTTTTTCTGAAAAAAAGATTTTTGGAAAGGTAAAAACAAAAAATTACTTTATAAATAAGCTCAAATTACCTCAGAAATATATATTTTTTATAAATTTAGTATTATTTTTTAATTCTACGCTATACTTTAACTTGTTTTTTTATGTTAAAATTTAATTTAAAATACAATTTGGGATTTTTTAAAATGATTTTAATATTTTTTTCAAAAAAAAAGTTTTTTTTTTTCAAAAAAAAGATTTTTTTCCAGAAAAAATAAGATTTTTCCAAAAAATATATGGTAGCAATGGTAGCACGCCATAACGAGTAATCCGTTTTTGATCTGTTTAGTGTTGCGACTCTCTGCGATTCAAGTAGTCTTCGTAAATTATTAGTGCATTCTCTCAATCGTGATTTGAGTTGTGGAGATCTGTGCAGTTGACACTCTCTACGAGCTCTTCTTTTTTCATTTAAGAGTCGTTCAACATCAACAGAAAAAACTGAGTTTTGTCTGGATTGTCGGGGGGGGGGGGGGGGGGTAGGTGTTTAGTAGCAAGTCGAGCAGCAAGTTTGAGATTGGATTCAAAATTCCTGAGCAAAAGGTCAATTTCATCTGGTGTTCTTAGCGATATATTTTCTGAGCAATGAGTACTGAGAATTTTTTTTATATTTTAGCCAATTTGTTCCTTTGCCTGTCAGTGCTAAGTCACCAGTGGGGGATACAATTTCTCGGGGGTTAAAGAGAGTAACAATAGTGGGTGTGTGGTCTGAAGAGAGTTCGAAAGAAGATTCCACACTAACGAAATTTCTTTCTATATTTCTAGTCACACCAAAGTCGATAAGATCAGGAATCCGATCTGACGGCCAGTATGTTGGTTCTCCGCTTGAGACCACATCCAGACCCATTTTAGAAATTGTATCAAACAACACACGGCCTCTCGCGGTAATGAGGCGCGACCCCCAGAATGTATGCTTGGCGTTAAAGTCACCAGCTGCCAGAAAACGTGATCCTAGTGATTTAAAAAAAGTGTCAAACTGATTTCCATCTATTCTAAATCTGGGGGGAGCATAAATCGACGAAATCACTAGGTTCATATTAAATTCCTCTACGCGTATTGTAGTTGCTTGGAGGTAATCCTCGCAGAGATCACACTAAAAATGGTGTTTTAGTCTAGTTTTAATTAGAATGCCTGAGCCTCCACATGCCCTGCCTCTGGGGTCTTTTGTATCGTACAGTGTGTAACCATGTACAGAGAAAGCACTTCGAAAAGTCAAATGAGTCTCAGAAACAAGCATTATATCTATTTGCTTGTTTCTGGGAAAATAATCAAGCTCGTCTTTGTGTTGGCGTATGCTAAATTTAACAATATAGCGATGTATGTCTGTCCGCCTGTCTGTTGAAATAACGATCACGACCAAACTATTACTATCACACGACCAAAACTTAACAAATATTCTTGTTGTTATCCCAAAAAGTTTGGTATTGAATTTGAGTGACATCGGTTCAGCGGTTTAAAAGTTATGAACGAAAATGTAAGGACACCACGAACATTTTTGTACATTCGACATAACCTAAAAATATAGAATGATATAATTCGGGTGCTGGGTGGACTTATGGGAACTGAATTGGATACCGAATGGTATTTAAACAAGTGCAAACTTATTGTTTTACAGAAAAGTTTTTTTTCGTTGAATTATTTTTTTTAACAAAAATTTTTTTCCGCAATTTTTTTTCCTGTACCAATTTTTTATACAATAATTTTATTTTCAGCAATTTTTTTTCAATAATTTTTTTCAGCATTCATTTATTCATTCATTCATTTATTCATTCATTCATTCAATTATTCATTCATTCATTCATTCATTCATTCATTCATTCATTCATTCATTCATTCATTCATTCATTCATTCATTCATTCATTCATTCATTCATTCATTCATTCATTCATTCATTCATTCATTCATTCATTCATTCATTCATTCATTCATTCATTCATTCATTCATTCATTCATTCATTCATTCATTCATTCATTCATTCATTCATTCATTCATTCATTCATTCATTCATTCATTCATTCATTCATTCATTCATTCATTCATTCATTCATTCATTCATTCATTCATTCATTCATTCATTCATTCATTCATTCATTCATTCATTCATTCATTCATTCATTCATTCATTCATTCATTCATTCATTCATTCATTCATTCATTCATTCATTCATTCATTCATTCATTCATTCATTCATTCATTCATTCATTCATTCATTCATTCATTCATTCATTCATTCATTCATTCATTCATTCATTCATTCATTCATTCATTCATTCATTCATTCATTCATTCATTCATTCATTCATTCATTCATTCATTCATTCATTCATTCATTCATTCATTCATTCATTCATTCATTCATTCATTCATTCATTCATTCATTCATTCATTCATTCATTCATTCATTCATTCATTCATTCATTCATTCATTCATTCATTCATTCATTCATTCATTCATTCATTCATTCATTCATTCATTCATTCATTCATTCATTCATTCATTCATTCATTCATTCATTCATTCATTCATTCATTCATTCATTCATTCATTCATTCATTCATTCATTCATTCATTCATTCATTCATTCATTCATTCATTCATTCATTCATTCATTCATTCATTCATTCATTCATTCATTCATTCATTCATTCATTCATTCATTCATTCATTCATTCATTCATTCATTCATTCATTCATTCATTCATTCATTCATTCATTCATTCATTCATTCATTCATTCATTCATTCATTCATTCATTCATTCATTCATTCATTCATTCATTCATTCATTCATTCATTCATTCATTCATTCATTCATTCATTCATTCATTCATTCATTCATTCATTCATTCATTCATTCATTCATTCATTCATTCATTCATTCATTCATTCATTCATTCATTCATTCATTCATTCATTCATTCATTCATTCATTCATTCATTCATTCATTCATTCATTCATTCATTCATTCATTCATTCATTCATTCATTCATTCATTCATTCATTCATTCATTCATTCATTCATTCATTCATTCATTCATTCATTCATTCATTCATTCATTCATTCATTCATTCATTCATTCATTCATTCATTCATTCATTCATTCATTCATTCATTCATTCATTCATTCATTCATTCATTCATTCATTCATTCATTCATTCATTCATTCATTCATTCATTCATTCATTCATTCATTCATTCATTCATTCATTCATTCATTCATTCATTCATTCATTCATTCATTCATTCATTCATTCATTCATTCATTCATTCATTCATTCATTCATTCATTCATTCATTCATTCATTCATTCATTCATTCATTCATTCATTCATTCATTCATTCATTCATTCATTCATTCATTCATTCATTCATTCATTCATTCATTCATTCATTCATTCATTCATTCATTCATTCATTCATTCATTCATTCATTCATTCATTCATTCATTCATTCATTCATTCATTCATTCATTCATTCATTCATTCATTCATTCATTCATTCATTCATTCATTCATTCATTCATTCATTCATTCATTCATTCATTCATTCATTCATTCATTCATTCATTCATTCATTCATTCATTCATTCATTCATTCATTCATTCATTCATTCATTCATTCATTCATTCATTCATTCATTCATTCATTCATTCATTCATTCATTCATTCATTCATTCATTCATTCATTCATTCATTCATTCATTCATTCATTCATTCATTCATTCATTCATTCATTCATTCATTCATTCATTCATTCATTCATTCATTCATTCATTCATTCATTCATTCATTCATTCATTCATTCATTCATTCATTCATTCATTCATTCATTCATTCATTCATTCATTCATTCATTCATTCATTCATTCATTCATTCATTCATTCATTCATTCATTCATTCATTCATTCATTCATTCATTCATTCATTCATTCATTCATTCATTCATTCATTCATTCATTCATTCATTCATTCATTCATTCATTCATTCATTCATTCATTCATTCATTCATTCATTCATTCATTCATTCATTCATTCATTCATTCATTCATTCATTCATTCATTCATTCATTCATTCATTCATTCATTCATTCATTCATTCATTCATTCATTCATTCATTCATTCATTCATTCATTCATTCATTCATTCATTCATTCATTCATTCATTCATTCATTCATTCATTCATTCATTCATTCATTCATTCATTCATTCATTCATTCATTCATTCATTCATTCATTCATTCATTCATTCATTCATTCATTCATTCATTCATTCATTCATTCATTCATTCATTCATTCATTCATTCATTCATTCATTCATTCATTCATTCATTCATTCATTCATTCATTCATTCATTCATTCATTCATTCATTCATTCATTCATTCATTCATTCATTCATTCATTCATTCATTCATTCATTCATTCATTCATTCATTCATTCATTCATTCATTCATTCATTCATTCATTCATTCATTCATTCATTCATTCATTCATTCATTCATTCATTCATTCATTCATTCATTCATTCATTCATTCATTCATTCATTCATTCATTCATTCATTCATTCATTCATTCATTCATTCATTCATTCATTCATTCATTCATTCATTCATTCATTCATTCATTCATTCATTCATTCATTCATTCATTCATTCATTCATTCATTCATTCATTCATTCATTCATTCATTCATTCATTCATTCATTCATTCATTCATTCATTCATTCATTCATTCATTCATTCATTCATTCATTCATTCATTCATTCATTCATTCATTCATTCATTCATTCATTCATTCATTCATTCATTCATTCATTCATTCATTCATTCATTCATTCATTCATTCATTCATTCATTCATTCATTCATTCATTCATTCATTCATTCATTCATTCATTCATTCATTCATTCATTCATTCATTCATTCATTCATTCATTCATTCATTCATTCATTCATTCATTCATTCATTCATTCATTCATTCATTCATTCATTCATTCATTCATTCATTCATTCATTCATTCATTCATTCATTCATTCATTCATTCATTCATTCATTCATTCATTCATTCATTCATTCATTCATTCATTCATTCATTCATTCATTCATTCATTCATTCATTCATTCATTCATTCATTCATTCATTCATTCATTCATTCATTCATTCATTCATTCATTCATTCATTCATTCATTCATTCATTCATTCATTCATTCATTCATTCATTCATTCATTCATTCATTCATTCATTCATTCATTCATTCATTCATTCATTCATTCATTCATTCATTCATTCATTCATTCATTCATTCATTCATTCATTCATTCATTCATTCATTCATTCATTCATTCATTCATTCATTCATTCATTCATTCATTCATTCATTCATTCATTCATTCATTCATTCATTCATTCATTCATTCATTCATTCATTCATTCATTCATTCATTCATTCATTCATTCATTCATTCATTCATTCATTCATTCATTCATTCATTCATTCATTCATTCATTCATTCATTCATTCATTCATTCATTCATTCATTCATTCATTCATTCATTCATTCATTCATTCATTCATTCATTCATTCATTCATTCATTCATTCATTCATTCATTCATTCATTCATTCATTCATTCATTCATTCATTCATTCATTCATTCATTCATTCATTCATTCATTCATTCATTCATTCATTCATTCATTCATTCATTCATTCATTCATTCATTCATTCATTCATTCATTCATTCATTCATTCATTCATTCATTCATTCATTCATTCATTCATTCATTCATTCATTCATTCATTCATTCATTCATTCATTCATTCATTCATTCATTCATTCATTCATTCATTCATTCATTCATTCATTCATTCATTCATTCATTCATTCATTCATTCATTCATTCATTCATTCATTCATTCATTCATTCATTCATTCATTCATTCATTCATTCATTCATTCATTCATTCATTCATTCATTCATTCATTCATTCATTCATTCATTCATTCATTCATTCATTCATTCATTCATTCATTCATTCATTCATTCATTCATTCATTCATTCATTCATTCATTCATTCATTCATTCATTCATTCATTCATTCATTCATTCATTCATTCATTCATTCATTCATTCATTCATTCATTCATTCATTCATTCATTCATTCATTCATTCATTCATTCATTCATTCATTCATTCATTCATTCATTCATTCATTCATTCATTCATTCATTCATTCATTCATTCATTCATTCATTCATTCATTCATTCATTCATTCATTCATTCATTCATTCATTCATTCATTCATTCATTCATTCATTCATTCATTCATTCATTCATTCATTCATTCATTCATTCATTCATTCATTCATTCATTCATTCATTCATTCATTCATTCATTCATTCATTCATTCATTCATTCATTCATTCATTCATTCATTCATTCATTCATTCATTCATTCATTCATTCATTCATTCATTCATTCATTCATTCATTCATTCATTCATTCATTCATTCATTCATTCATTCATTCATTCATTCATTCATTCATTCATTCATTCATTCATTCATTCATTCATTCATTCATTCATTCATTCATTCATTCATTCATTCATTCATTCATTCATTCATTCATTCATTCATTCATTCATTCATTCATTCATTCATTCATTCATTCATTCATTCATTCATTCATTCATTCATTCATTCATTCATTCATTCATTCATTCATTCATTCATTCATTCATTCATTCATTCATTCATTCATTCATTCATTCATTCATTCATTCATTCATTCATTCATTCATTCATTCATTCATTCATTCATTCATTCATTCATTCATTCATTCATTCATTCATTCATTCATTCATTCATTCATTCATTCATTCATTCATTCATTCATTCATTCATTCATTCATTCATTCATTCATTCATTCATTCATTCATTCATTCATTCATTCATTCATTCATTCATTCATTCATTCATTCATTCATTCATTCATTCATTCATTCATTCATTCATTCATTCATTCATTCATTCATTCATTCATTCATTCATTCATTCATTCATTCATTCATTCATTCATTCATTCATTCATTCATTCATTCATTCATTCATTCATTCATTCATTCATTCATTCATTCATTCATTCATTCATTCATTCATTCATTCATTCATTCATTCATTCATTCATTCATTCATTCATTCATTCATTCATTCATTCATTCATTCATTCATTCATTCATTCATTCATTCATTCATTCATTCATTCATTCATTCATTCATTCATTCATTCATTCATTCATTCATTCATTCATTCATTCATTCATTCATTCATTCATTCATTCATTCATTCATTCATTCATTCATTCATTCATTCATTCATTCATTCATTCATTCATTCATTCATTCATTCATTCATTCATTCATTCATTCATTCATTCATTCATTCATTCATTCATTCATTCATTCATTCATTCATTCATTCATTCATTCATTCATTCATTCATTCATTCATTCATTCATTCATTCATTCATTCATTCATTCATTCATTCATTCATTCATTCATTCATTCATTCATTCATTCATTCATTCATTCATTCATTCATTCATTCATTCATTCATTCATTCATTCATTCATTCATTCATTCATTCATTCATTCATTCATTCATTCATTCATTCATTCATTCATTCATTCATTCATTCATTCATTCATTCATTCATTCATTCATTCATTCATTCATTCATTCATTCATTCATTCATTCATTCATTCATTCATTCATTCATTCATTCATTCATTCATTCATTCATTCATTCATTCATTCATTCATTCATTCATTCATTCATTCATTCATTCATTCATTCATTCATTCATTCATTCATTCATTCATTCATTCATTCATTCATTCATTCATTCATTCATTCATTCATTCATTCATTCATTCATTCATTCATTCATTCATTCATTCATTCATTCATTCATTCATTCATTCATTCATTCATTCATTCATTCATTCATTCATTCATTCATTCATTCATTCATTCATTCATTCATTCATTCATTCATTCATTCATTCATTCATTCATTCATTCATTCATTCATTCATTCATTCATTCATTCATTCATTCATTCATTCATTCATTCATTCATTCATTCATTCATTCATTCATTCATTCATTCATTCATTCATTCATTCATTCATTCATTCATTCATTCATTCATTCATTCATTCATTCATTCATTCATTCATTCATTCATTCATTCATTCATTCATTCATTCATTCATTCATTCATTCATTCATTCATTCATTCATTCATTCATTCATTCATTCATTCATTCATTCATTCATTCATTCATTCATTCATTCATTCATTCATTCATTCATTCATTCATTCATTCATTCATTCATTCATTCATTCATTCATTCATTCATTCATTCATTCATTCATTCATTCATTCATTCATTCATTCATTCATTCATTCATTCATTCATTCATTCATTCATTCATTCATTCATTCATTCATTCATTCATTCATTCATTCATTCATTCATTCATTCATTCATTCATTCATTCATTCATTCATTCATTCATTCATTCATTCATTCATTCATTCATTCATTCATTCATTCATTCATTCATTCATTCATTCATTCATTCATTCATTCATTCATTCATTCATTCATTCATTCATTCATTCATTCATTCATTCATTCATTCATTCATTCATTCATTCATTCATTCATTCATTCATTCATTCATTCATTCATTCATTCATTCATTCATTCATTCATTCATTCATTCATTCATTCATTCATTCATTCATTCATTCATTCATTCATTCATTCATTCATTCATTCATTCATTCATTCATTCATTCATTCATTCATTCATTCATTCATTCATTCATTCATTCATTCATTCATTCATTCATTCATTCATTCATTCATTCATTCATTCATTCATTCATTCATTCATTCATTC
>CAWUER010000480.1:0-16459 GCA_963921195.1 Pegoplata infirma
CAGACAGACAGACAGACAGACAGACAGACAGACAGACAGACAGACAGACAGACAGACAGACAGACAGACAGACAGACAGACAGACAGACAGACAGACAGACAGACAGACAGACAGACAGACAGACAGACAGACAGACAGACAGACAGACAGACAGACAGACAGACAGACAGACAGACAGACAGACAGACAGACAGACAGACAGACAGACAGACAGACAGACAGACAGACAGACAGACAGACAGACAGACAGACAGACAGACAGACAGACAGACAGACAGACAGACAGACAGACAGACAGACAGACAGACAGACAGACAGACAGACAGACAGACAGACAGACAGACAGACAGACAGACAGACAGACAGACAGACAGACAGACAGACAGACAGACAGACAGACAGACAGACAGACAGACAGACAGACAGACAGACAGACAGACAGACAGACAGACAGACAGACAGACAGACAGACAGACAGACAGACAGACAGACAGACAGACAGACAGACAGACAGACAGACAGACAGACAGACAGACAGACAGACAGACAGACAGACAGACAGACAGACAGACAGACAGACAGACAGACAGACAGACAGACAGACAGACAGACAGACAGACAGACAGACAGACAGACAGACAGACAGACAGACAGACAGACAGACAGACAGACAGACAGACAGACAGACAGACAGACAGACAGACAGACAGACAGACAGACAGACAGACAGACAGACAGACAGACAGACAGACAGACAGACAGACAGACAGACAGACAGACAGACAGACAGACAGACAGACAGACAGACAGACAGACAGACAGACAGACAGACAGACAGACAGACAGACAGACAGACAGACAGACAGACAGACAGACAGACAGACAGACAGACAGACAGACAGACAGACAGACAGACAGACAGACAGACAGACAGACAGACAGACAGACAGACAGACAGACAGACAGACAGACAGACAGACAGACAGACAGACAGACAGACAGACAGACAGACAGACAGACAGACAGACAGACAGACAGACAGACAGACAGACAGACAGACAGACAGACAGACAGACAGACAGACAGACAGACAGACAGACAGACAGACAGACAGACAGACAGACAGACAGACAGACAGACAGACAGACAGACAGACAGACAGACAGACAGACAGACAGACAGACAGACAGACAGACAGACAGACAGACAGACAGACAGACAGACAGACAGACAGACAGACAGACAGACAGACAGACAGACAGACAGACAGACAGACAGACAGACAGACAGACAGACAGACAGACAGACAGACAGACAGACAGACAGACAGACAGACAGACAGACAGACAGACAGACAGACAGACAGACAGACAGACAGACAGACAGACAGACAGACAGACAGACAGACAGACAGACAGACAGACAGACAGACAGACAGACAGACAGACAGACAGACAGACAGACAGACAGACAGACAGACAGACAGACAGACAGACAGACAGACAGACAGACAGACAGACAGACAGACAGACAGACAGACAGACAGACAGACAGACAGACAGACAGACAGACAGACAGACAGACAGACAGACAGACAGACAGACAGACAGACAGACAGACAGACAGACAGACAGACAGACAGACAGACAGACAGACAGACAGACAGACAGACAGACAGACAGACAGACAGACAGACAGACAGACAGACAGACAGACAGACAGACAGACAGACAGACAGACAGACAGACAGACAGACAGACAGACAGACAGACAGACAGACAGACAGACAGACAGACAGACAGACAGACAGACAGACAGACAGACAGACAGACAGACAGACAGACAGACAGACAGACAGACAGACAGACAGACAGACAGACAGACAGACAGACAGACAGACAGACAGACAGACAGACAGACAGACAGACAGACAGACAGACAGACAGACAGACAGACAGACAGACAGACAGACAGACAGACAGACAGACAGACAGACAGACAGACAGACAGACAGACAGACAGACAGACAGACAGACAGACAGACAGACAGACAGACAGACAGACAGACAGACAGACAGACAGACAGACAGACAGACAGACAGACAGACAGACAGACAGACAGACAGACAGACAGACAGACAGACAGACAGACAGACAGACAGACAGACAGACAGACAGACAGACAGACAGACAGACAGACAGACAGACAGACAGACAGACAGACAGACAGACAGACAGAGACAGACAGACAGACAGACAGACAGACAGACAGACAGACAGACAGACAGACAGACAGACAGACAGACAGACAGACAGACAGACAGACAGACAGACAGACAGACAGACAGACAGACAGACAGACAGACAGACAGACAGACAGACAGACAGACAGACAGACAGACAGACAGACAGACAGACAGACAGACAGACAGACAGACAGACAGACAGACAGACAGACAGACAGACAGACAGACAGACAGACAGACAGACAGACAGACAGACAGACAGACAGACAGAGACAGACAGACAGACAGACAGACAGACAGACAGACAGACAGACAGACAGACAGACAGACAGACAGACAGACAGACAGACAGACAGACAGACAGACAGACAGACAGACAGACAGACAGACAGACAGACAGACAGACAGACAGACAGACAGACAGACAGACAGACAGACAGACAGACAGACAGACAGACAGACAGACAGACAGACAGACAGACAGACAGACAGACAGACAGACAGACAGACAGACAGACAGACAGACAGACAGACAGACAGACAGACAGACAGACAGACAGACAGACAGACAGACAGACAGACAGACAGACAGACAGACAGACAGACAGACAGACAGACAGACAGACAGACAGACAGACAGACAGACAGACAGACAGACAGACAGACAGACAGACAGACAGACAGACAGACAGACAGACAGACAGACAGACAGACAGACAGACAGACAGACAGACAGACAGACAGACAGACAGACAGACAGACAGACAGACAGACAGACAGACAGACAGACAGACAGACAGACAGACAGACAGACAGACAGACAGACAGACAGACAGACAGACAGACAGACAGACAGACAGACAGACAGACAGACAGACAGACAGACAGACAGACAGACAGACAGACAGACAGACAGACAGACAGACAGACAGACAGACAGACAGACAGACAGACAGACAGACAGACAGACAGACAGACAGACAGACAGACAGACAGACAGACAGACAGACAGACAGACAGACAGACAGACAGACAGACAGACAGACAGACAGACAGACAGACAGACAGACAGACAGACAGACAGACAGACAGACAGACAGACAGACAGACAGACAGACAGACAGACAGACAGACAGACAGACAGACAGACAGACAGACAGACAGACAGACAGACAGACAGACAGACAGACAGACAGACAGACAGACAGACAGACAGACAGACAGACAGACAGACAGACAGACAGACAGACAGACAGACAGACAGACAGACAGACAGACAGACAGACAGACAGACAGACAGACAGACAGACAGACAGACAGACAGACAGACAGACAGACAGACAGACAGACAGACAGACAGACAGACAGACAGACAGACAGACAGACAGACAGACAGACAGACAGACAGACAGACAGACAGACAGACAGACAGACAGACAGACAGACAGACAGACAGACAGACAGACAGACAGACAGACAGACAGACAGACAGACAGACAGACAGACAGACAGACAGACAGACAGACAGACAGACAGACAGACAGACAGACAGACAGACAGACAGACAGACAGACAGACAGACAGACAGACAGACAGACAGACAGACAGACAGACAGACAGACAGACAGACAGACAGACAGACAGACAGACAGACAGACAGACAGACAGACAGACAGACAGACAGACAGACAGACAGACAGACAGACAGACAGACAGACAGACAGACAGACAGACAGACAGACAGACAGACAGACAGACAGACAGACAGACAGACAGACAGACAGACAGACAGACAGACAGACAGACAGACAGACAGACAGACAGACAGACAGACAGACAGACAGACAGACAGACAGACAGACAGACAGACAGACAGACAGACAGACAGACAGACAGACAGACAGACAGACAGACAGACAGACAGACAGACAGACAGACAGACAGACAGACAGACAGACAGACAGACAGACAGACAGACAGACAGACAGACAGACAGACAGACAGACAGACAGACAGACAGACAGACAGACAGACAGACAGACAGACAGACAGACAGACAGACAGACAGACAGACAGACAGACAGACAGACAGACAGACAGACAGACAGACAGACAGACAGACAGACAGACAGACAGACAGACAGACAGACAGACAGACAGACAGACAGACAGACAGACAGACAGACAGACAGACAGACAGACAGACAGACAGACAGACAGACAGACAGACAGACAGACAGACAGACAGACAGACAGACAGACAGACAGACAGACAGACAGACAGACAGACAGACAGACAGACAGACAGACAGACAGACAGACAGACAGACAGACAGACAGACAGACAGACAGACAGACAGACAGACAGACAGACAGACAGACAGACAGACAGACAGACAGACAGACAGACAGACAGACAGACAGACAGACAGACAGACAGACAGACAGACAGACAGACAGACAGACAGACAGACAGACAGACAGACAGACAGACAGACAGACAGACAGACAGACAGACAGACAGACAGACAGACAGACAGACAGACAGACAGACAGACAGACAGACAGACAGACAGACAGACAGACAGACAGACAGACAGACAGACAGACAGACAGACAGACAGACAGACAGACAGACAGACAGACAGACAGACAGACAGACAGACAGACAGACAGACAGACAGACAGACAGACAGACAGACAGACAGACAGACAGACAGACAGACAGACAGACAGACAGACAGACAGACAGACAGACAGACAGACAGACAGACAGACAGACAGACAGACAGACAGACAGACAGACAGACAGACAGACAGACAGACAGACAGACAGACAGACAGACAGACAGACAGACAGACAGACAGACAGACAGACAGACAGACAGACAGACAGACAGACAGACAGACAGACAGACAGACAGACAGACAGACAGACAGACAGACAGACAGACAGACAGACAGACAGACAGACAGACAGACAGACAGACAGACAGACAGACAGACAGACAGACAGACAGACAGACAGACAGACAGACAGACAGACAGACAGACAGACAGACAGACAGACAGACAGACAGACAGACAGACA
Organism: Pegoplata infirma; assembly: GCA_963921195.1. Taxonomy (NCBI): domain Eukaryota; kingdom Metazoa; phylum Arthropoda; class Insecta; order Diptera; family Anthomyiidae; genus Pegoplata; species Pegoplata infirma. Next base: position 5,339 of record CAWUER010000480.1, read on the forward strand.
GACAGACAGACAGACAGACAGACAGACAGACAGACAGACAGACAGACAGACAGACAGACAGACAGACAGACAGACAGACAGACAGACAGACAGACAGACAGACAGACAGACAGACAGACAGACAGACAGACAGACAGACAGACAGACAGACAGACAGACAGACAGACAGACAGACAGACAGACAGACAGACAGACAGACAGACAGACAGACAGACAGACAGACAGACAGACAGACAGACAGACAGACAGACAGACAGACAGACAGACAGACAGACAGACAGACAGACAGACAGACAGACAGACAGACAGACAGACAGACAGACAGACAGACAGACAGACAGACAGACAGACAGACAGACAGACAGACAGACAGACAGACAGACAGACAGACAGACAGACAGACAGACAGACAGACAGACAGACAGACAGACAGACAGACAGACAGACAGACAGACAGACAGACAGACAGACAGACAGACAGACAGACAGACAGACAGACAGACAGACAGACAGACAGACAGACAGACAGACAGACAGACAGACAGACAGACAGACAGACAGACAGACAGACAGACAGACAGACAGACAGACAGACAGACAGACAGACAGACAGACAGACAGACAGACAGACAGACAGACAGACAGACAGACAGACAGACAGACAGACAGACAGACAGACAGACAGACAGACAGACAGACAGACAGACAGACAGACAGACAGACAGACAGACAGACAGACAGACAGACAGACAGACAGAGACAGACAGACAGACAGACAGACAGACAGACAGACAGACAGACAGACAGACAGACAGACAGACAGACAGACAGACAGACAGACAGACAGACAGACAGACAGACAGACAGACAGACAGACAGACAGACAGACAGACAGACAGACAGACAGACAGACAGACAGACAGACAGACAGACAGACAGACAGACAGACAGACAGACAGACAGACAGACAGACAGACAGACAGACAGACAGACAGACAGACAGACAGACAGACAGACAGACAGACAGACAGACAGACAGACAGACAGACAGACAGACAGACAGACAGACAGACAGACAGACAGACAGACAGACAGACAGACAGACAGACAGACAGACAGACAGACAGACAGACAGACAGACAGACAGACAGACAGACAGACAGACAGACAGACAGACAGACAGACAGACAGACAGACAGACAGACAGACAGACAGACAGACAGACAGACAGACAGACAGACAGACAGACAGACAGACAGACAGACAGACAGACAGACAGACAGACAGACAGACAGACAGACAGACAGACAGACAGACAGACAGACAGACAGACAGACAGACAGACAGACAGACAGACAGACAGACAGACAGACAGACAGACAGACAGACAGACAGACAGACAGACAGACAGACAGACAGACAGACAGACAGACAGACAGACAGACAGACAGACAGACAGACAGACAGACAGACAGACAGACAGACAGACAGACAGACAGACAGACAGACAGACAGACAGACAGACAGACAGACAGACAGACAGACAGACAGACAGACAGACAGACAGACAGACAGACAGACAGACAGACAGACAGACAGACAGACAGACAGACAGACAGACAGACAGACAGACAGACAGACAGACAGACAGACAGACAGACAGACAGACAGACAGACAGACAGACAGACAGACAGACAGACAGACAGACAGACAGACAGACAGACAGACAGACAGACAGACAGACAGACAGACAGACAGACAGACAGACAGACAGACAGACAGACAGACAGACAGACAGACAGACAGACAGACAGACAGACAGACAGACAGACAGACAGACAGACAGACAGACAGACAGACAGACAGACAGACAGACAGACAGACAGACAGACAGACAGACAGACAGACAGACAGACAGACAGACAGACAGACAGACAGACAGACAGACAGACAGACAGACAGACAGACAGACAGACAGACAGACAGACAGACAGACAGACAGACAGACAGACAGACAGACAGACAGACAGACAGACAGACAGACAGACAGACAGACAGACAGACAGACAGACAGACAGACAGACAGACAGACAGACAGACAGACAGACAGACAGACAGACAGACAGACAGACAGACAGACAGACAGACAGACAGACAGACAGACAGACAGACAGACAGACAGACAGACAGACAGACAGACAGACAGACAGACAGACAGACAGACAGACAGACAGACAGACAGACAGACAGACAGACAGACAGACAGACAGACAGACAGACAGACAGACAGACAGACAGACAGACAGACAGACAGACAGACAGACAGACAGACAGACAGACAGACAGACAGACAGACAGACAGACAGACAGACAGACAGACAGACAGACAGACAGACAGACAGACAGACAGACAGACAGACAGACAGACAGACAGACAGACAGACAGACAGACAGACAGACAGACAGACAGACAGACAGACAGACAGACAGACAGACAGACAGACAGACAGACAGACAGACAGACAGACAGACAGACAGACAGACAGACAGACAGACAGACAGACAGACAGACAGACAGACAGACAGACAGACAGACAGACAGACAGACAGACAGACAGACAGACAGACAGACAGACAGACAGACAGACAGACAGACAGACAGACAGACAGACAGACAGACAGACAGACAGACAGACAGACAGACAGACAGACAGACAGACAGACAGACAGACAGACAGACAGACAGACAGACAGACAGACAGACAGACAGACAGACAGACAGACAGACAGACAGACAGACAGACAGACAGACAGACAGACAGACAGACAGACAGACAGACAGACAGACAGACAGACAGACAGACAGACAGACAGACAGACAGACAGACAGACAGACAGACAGACAGACAGACAGACAGACAGACAGACAGACAGACAGACAGACAGACAGACAGACAGACAGACAGACAGACAGACAGACAGACAGACAGACAGACAGACAGACAGACAGACAGACAGACAGACAGACAGACAGACAGACAGACAGACAGACAGACAGACAGACAGACAGACAGACAGACAGACAGACAGACAGACAGACAGACAGACAGACAGACAGACAGACAGACAGACAGACAGACAGACAGACAGACAGACAGACAGACAGACAGACAGACAGACAGACAGACAGACAGACAGACAGACAGACAGACAGACAGACAGACAGACAGACAGACAGACAGACAGACAGACAGACAGACAGACAGACAGACAGACAGACAGACAGACAGACAGACAGACAGACAGACAGACAGACAGACAGACAGACAGACAGACAGACAGACAGACAGACAGACAGACAGACAGACAGACAGACAGACAGACAGACAGACAGACAGACAGACAGACAGACAGACAGACAGACAGACAGACAGACAGACAGACAGACAGACAGACAGACAGACAGACAGACAGACAGACAGACAGACAGACAGACAGACAGACAGACAGACAGACAGACAGACAGACAGACAGACAGACAGACAGACAGACAGACAGACAGACAGACAGACAGACAGACAGACAGACAGACAGACAGACAGACAGACAGACAGACAGACAGACAGACAGACAGACAGACAGACAGACAGACAGACAGACAGACAGACAGACAGACAGACAGACAGACAGACAGACAGACAGACAGACAGACAGACAGACAGACAGACAGACAGACAGACAGACAGACAGACAGACAGACAGACAGACAGACAGACAGACAGACAGACAGACAGACAGACAGACAGACAGACAGACAGACAGACAGACAGACAGACAGACAGACAGACAGACAGACAGACAGACAGACAGACAGACAGACAGACAGACAGACAGACAGACAGACAGACAGACAGACAGACAGACAGACAGACAGACAGACAGACAGACAGACAGACAGACAGACAGACAGACAGACAGACAGACAGACAGACAGACAGACAGACAGACAGACAGACAGACAGACAGACAGACAGACAGACAGACAGACAGACAGACAGACAGACAGACAGACAGACAGACAGACAGACAGACAGACAGACAGACAGACAGACAGACAGACAGACAGACAGACAGACAGACAGACAGACAGACAGACAGACAGACAGACAGACAGACAGACAGACAGACAGACAGACAGACAGACAGACAGACAGACAGACAGACAGACAGACAGACAGACAGACAGACAGACAGACAGACAGACAGACAGACAGACAGACAGACAGACAGACAGACAGACAGACAGACAGACAGACAGACAGACAGACAGACAGACAGACAGACAGACAGACAGACAGACAGACAGACAGACAGACAGACAGACAGACAGACAGACAGACAGACAGACAGACAGACAGACAGACAGACAGACAGACAGACAGACAGACAGACAGACAGACAGACAGACAGACAGACAGACAGACAGACAGACAGACAGACAGACAGACAGACAGACAGACAGACAGACAGACAGACAGACAGACAGACAGACAGACAGACAGACAGACAGACAGACAGACAGACAGACAGACAGACAGACAGACAGACAGACAGACAGACAGACAGACAGACAGACAGACAGACAGACAGACAGACAGACAGACAGACAGACAGACAGACAGACAGACAGACAGACAGACAGACAGACAGACAGACAGACAGACAGACAGACAGACAGACAGACAGACAGACAGACAGACAGACAGACAGACAGACAGACAGACAGACAGACAGACAGACAGACAGACAGACAGACAGACAGACAGACAGACAGACAGACAGACAGACAGACAGACAGACAGACAGACAGACAGACAGACAGACAGACAGACAGACAGACAGACAGACAGACAGACAGACAGACAGACAGACAGACAGACAGACAGACAGACAGACAGACAGACAGACAGACAGACAGACAGACAGACAGACAGACAGACAGACAGACAGACAGACAGACAGACAGACAGACAGACAGACAGACAGACAGACAGACAGACAGACAGACAGACAGACAGACAGACAGACAGACAGACAGACAGACAGACAGACAGACAGACAGACAGACAGACAGACAGACAGACAGACAGACAGACAGACAGACAGACAGACAGACAGACAGACAGACAGACAGACAGACAGACAGACAGACAGACAGACAGACAGACAGACAGACAGACAGACAGACAGACAGACAGACAGACAGACAGACAGACAGACAGACAGACAGACAGACAGACAGACAGACAGACAGACAGACAGACAGACAGACAGACAGACAGACAGACAGACAGACAGACAGACAGACAGACAGACAGACAGACAGACAGACAGACAGACAGACAGACAGACAGACAGACAGACAGACAGACAGACAGACAGACAGACAGACAGACAGACAGACAGACAGACAGACAGACAGACAGACAGACAGACAGACAGACAGACAGACAGACAGACAGACAGACAGACAGACAGACAGACAGACAGACAGACAGACAGACAGACAGACAGACAGACAGACAGACAGACAGACAGACAGACAGACAGACAGACAGACAGACAGACAGACAGACAGACAGACAGACAGACAGACAGACAGACAGACAGACAGACAGACAGACAGACAGACAGACAGACAGACAGACAGACAGACAGACAGACAGACAGACAGACAGACAGACAGACAGACAGACAGACAGACAGACAGACAGACAGACAGACAGACAGACAGACAGACAGACAGACAGACAGACAGACAGACAGACAGACAGACAGACAGACAGACAGACAGACAGACAGACAGACAGACAGACAGACAGACAGACAGACAGACAGACAGACAGACAGACAGACAGACAGACAGACAGACAGACAGACAGACAGACAGACAGACAGACAGACAGACAGACAGACAGACAGACAGACAGACAGACAGACAGACAGACAGACAGACAGACAGACAGACAGACAGACAGACAGACAGACAGACAGACAGACAGACAGACAGACAGACAGACAGACAGACAGACAGACAGACAGACAGACAGACAGACAGACAGACAGACAGACAGACAGACAGACAGACAGACAGACAGACAGACAGACAGACAGACAGACAGACAGACAGACAGACAGACAGACAGACAGACAGACAGACAGACAGACAGACAGACAGACAGACAGACAGACAGACAGACAGACAGACAGACAGACAGACAGACAGACAGACAGACAGACAGACAGACAGACAGACAGACAGACAGACAGACAGACAGACAGACAGACAGACAGACAGACAGACAGACAGACAGACAGACAGACAGACAGACAGACAGACAGACAGACAGACAGACAGACAGACAGACAGACAGACAGACAGACAGACAGACAGACAGACAGACAGACAGACAGACAGACAGACAGACAGACAGACAGACAGACAGACAGACAGACAGACAGACAGACAGACAGACAGACAGACAGACAGACAGACAGACAGACAGACAGACAGACAGACAGACAGACAGACAGACAGACAGACAGACAGACAGACAGACAGACAGACAGACAGACAGACAGACAGACAGACAGACAGACAGACAGACAGACAGACAGACAGACAGACAGACAGACAGACAGACAGACAGACAGACAGACAGACAGACAGACAGACAGACAGACAGACAGACAGACAGACAGACAGACAGACAGACAGACAGACAGACAGACAGACAGACAGACAGACAGACAGACAGACAGACAGACAGACAGACAGACAGACAGACAGACAGACAGACAGACAGACAGACAGACAGACAGACAGACAGACAGACAGACAGACAGACAGACAGACAGACAGACAGACAGACAGACAGACAGACAGACAGACAGACAGACAGACAGACAGACAGACAGACAGACAGACAGACAGACAGACAGACAGACAGACAGACAGACAGACAGACAGACAGACAGACAGACAGACAGACAGACAGACAGACAGACAGACAGACAGACAGACAGACAGACAGACAGACAGACAGACAGACAGACAGACAGACAGACAGACAGACAGACAGACAGACAGACAGACAGACAGACAGACAGACAGACAGACAGACAGACAGACAGACAGACAGACAGACAGACAGACAGACAGACAGACAGACAGACAGACAGACAGACAGACAGACAGACAGACAGACAGACAGACAGACAGACAGACAGACAGACAGACAGACAGACAGACAGACAGACAGACAGACAGACAGACAGACAGACAGACAGACAGACAGACAGACAGACAGACAGACAGACAGACAGACAGACAGACAGACAGACAGACAGACAGACAGACAGACAGACAGACAGACAGACAGACAGACAGACAGACAGACAGACAGACAGACAGACAGACAGACAGACAGACAGACAGACAGACAGACAGACAGACAGACAGACAGACAGACAGACAGACAGACAGACAGACAGACAGACAGACAGACAGACAGACAGACAGACAGACAGACAGACAGACAGACAGACAGACAGACAGACAGACAGACAGACAGACAGACAGACAGACAGACAGACAGACAGACAGACAGACAGACAGACAGACAGACAGACAGACAGACAGACAGACAGACAGACAGACAGACAGACAGACAGACAGACAGACAGACAGACAGACAGACAGACAGACAGACAGACAGACAGACAGACAGACAGACAGACAGACAGACAGACAGACAGACAGACAGACAGACAGACAGACAGACAGACAGACAGACAGACAGACAGACAGACAGACAGACAGACAGACAGACAGACAGACAGACAGACAGACAGACAGACAGACAGACAGACAGACAGACAGACAGACAGACAGACAGACAGACAGACAGACAGACAGACAGACAGACAGACAGACAGACAGACAGACAGACAGACAGACAGACAGACAGACAGACAGACAGACAGACAGACAGACAGACAGACAGACAGACAGACAGACAGACAGACAGACAGACAGACAGACAGACAGACAGACAGACAGACAGACAGACAGACAGACAGACAGACAGACAGACAGACAGACAGACAGACAGACAGACAGACAGACAGACAGACAGACAGACAGACAGACAGACAGACAGACAGACAGACAGACAGACAGACAGACAGACAGACAGACAGACAGACAGACAGACAGACAGACAGACAGACAGACAGACAGACAGACAGACAGACAGACAGACAGACAGACAGACAGACAGACAGACAGACAGACAGACAGACAGACAGACAGACAGACAGACAGACAGACAGACAGACAGACAGACAGACAGACAGACAGACAGACAGACAGACAGACAGACAGACAGACAGACAGACAGACAGACAGACAGACAGACAGACAGACAGACAGACAGACAGACAGACAGACAGACAGACAGACAGACAGACAGACAGACAGACAGACAGACAGACAGACAGACAGACAGACAGACAGACAGACAGACAGACAGACAGACAGACAGACAGACAGACAGACAGACAGACAGACAGACAGACAGACAGACAGACAGACAGACAGACAGACAGACAGACAGACAGACAGACAGACAGACAGACAGACAGACAGACAGACAGACAGACAGACAGACAGACAGACAGACAGACAGACAGACAGACAGACAGACAGACAGACAGACAGACAGACAGACAGACAGACAGACAGACAGACAGACAGACAGACAGACAGACAGACAGACAGACAGACAGACAGACAGACAGACAGACAGACAGACAGACAGACAGACAGACAGACAGACAGACAGACAGACAGACAGACAGACAGACAGACAGACAGACAGACAGACAGACAGACAGACAGACAGACAGACAGACAGACAGACAGACAGACAGACAGACAGACAGACAGACAGACAGACAGACAGACAGACAGACAGACAGACAGACAGACAGACAGACAGACAGACAGACAGACAGACAGACAGACAGACAGACAGACAGACAGACAGACAGACAGACAGACAGACAGACAGACAGACAGACAGACAGACAGACAGACAGACAGACAGACAGACAGACAGACAGACAGACAGACAGACAGACAGACAGACAGACAGACAGACAGACAGACAGACAGACAGACAGACAGACAGACAGACAGACAGACAGACAGACAGACAGACAGACAGACAGACAGACAGACAGACAGACAGACAGACAGACAGACAGACAGACAGACAGACAGACAGACAGACAGACAGACAGACAGACAGACAGACAGACAGACAGACAGACAGACAGACAGACAGACAGACAGACAGACAGACAGACAGACAGACAGACAGACAGACAGACAGACAGACAGACAGACAGACAGACAGACAGACAGACAGACAGACAGACAGACAGACAGACAGACAGACAGACAGACAGACAGACAGACAGACAGACAGACAGACAGACAGACAGACAGACAGACAGACAGACAGACAGACAGACAGACAGACAGACAGACAGACAGACAGACAGACAGACAGACAGACAGACAGACAGACAGACAGACAGACAGACAGACAGACAGACAGACAGACAGACAGACAGACAGACAGACAGACAGACAGACAGACAGACAGACAGACAGACAGACAGACAGACAGACAGACAGACAGACAGACAGACAGACAGACAGACAGACAGACAGACAGACAGACAGACAGACAGACAGACAGACAGACAGACAGACAGACAGACAGACAGACAGACAGACAGACAGACAGACAGACAGACAGACAGACAGACAGACAGACAGACAGACAGACAGACAGACAGACAGACAGACAGACAGACAGACAGACAGACAGACAGACAGACAGACAGACAGACAGACAGACAGACAGACAGACAGACAGACAGACAGACAGACAGACAGACAGACAGACAGACAGACAGACAGACAGACAGACAGACAGACAGACAGACAGACAGACAGACAGACAGACAGACAGACAGACAGACAGACAGACAGACAGACAGACAGACAGACAGACAGACAGACAGACAGACAGACAGACAGACAGACAGACAGACAGACAGACAGACAGACAGACAGACAGACAGACAGACAGACAGACAGACAGACAGACAGACAGACAGACAGACAGACAGACAGACAGACAGACAGACAGACAGACAGACAGACAGACAGACAGACAGACAGACAGACAGACAGACAGACAGACAGACAGACAGACAGACAGACAGACAGACAGACAGACAGACAGACAGACAGACAGACAGACAGACAGACAGACAGACAGACAGACAGACAGACAGACAGACAGACAGACAGACAGACAGACAGACAGACAGACAGACAGACAGACAGACAGACAGACAGACAGACAGACAGACAGACAGACAGACAGACAGACAGACAGACAGACAGACAGACAGACAGACAGACAGACAGACAGACAGACAGACAGACAGACAGACAGACAGACAGACAGACAGACAGACAGACAGACAGACAGACAGACAGACAGACAGACAGACAGACAGACAGACAGACAGACAGACAGACAGACAGACAGACAGACAGACAGACAGACAGACAGACAGACAGACAGACAGACAGACATACAGACAGACAGACAGACAGACAGACAGACAGACAGACAGACAGACAGACAGACAGACAGACAGACATACAGACAGACAGACATACAGACAGACAGACAGACAGACAGACAGACAGACAGACAGACAGACAGACAGACAGACAGACAGACAGACAGACAGACAGACAGACAGACAGACAGACAGACAGACAGACAGACAGACAGACAGACAGACAGACAGACAGACAGACAGACGGACGGACGGACGGACATCGCTAGATCGACTTAAAATCGATCGAGGATCATAAATATATATACTTTATGGGGTCCTAGACCAATATTTCGAGGTGTTGCAAACGGAATGACAAACTTATATATACCCTCTATCACTAGAGTGGA
>CAWUER010000481.1:0-20270 GCA_963921195.1 Pegoplata infirma
TATTAAATTTTATTTAAAAAAAGTTTAATAAAATTTTTGGGGAATCGATCTTGCAATCAACTACATTCTGGCCAGACACTCTACCCATCGTGCCAAAGTCACTTGATACAAACCTGTTTTTATATTTCTTTATATAACACAGGGTCACAAAAAATGAGCTTTTTCAATTTGCCTGATATTTGACAACTGATTTATATGGAGTTTAGTGTGCTGATTCCGAATCTGTTATCCGATTTTTTCCATCAGCTCGCGTTCGCGAACAAATCGCTGTTAAAAAGTCAAAAAGTTGAGTTTTTTACCAACTTTGCAAGGCTATAATTTCCAACACTTATTTTAGAGCCTGAGTTTTAATCACGAACTTAACTAAATTGGATGCGAGGATTCCAAAACTGGTATAAACTTTTTTCTGACAGTTTTAGTTTTCGAGTTATTTTTTTTTTTTTCATTCATTTATTTTATTGAATCTTCACTTAAATTATGTGAACTAACAATAAGTATTCAAATCTTAAGACTAATATAACTTAATATTAAGTCCAGCCAGTGCCAGACAAAATTTCATTAGCTCATAAATTATCCAATGTTTTCAAAAGCATCATCCTTCACTTTAGTGTGCCAAGTCAGCAGTGGCCCTCCTTCTAAGGCGTTGGTGACCACGATTATTTAAAAGATTGCGTGCTAAATTGTTTGGATGTGACTCCAGTTTTCGTAAGTAGTTTTGGGTATGTCTCACAATTTCATCTTTAACAAGGGAAACATTGAGATCTCTGTGTATGTTTAAGTTTCTAACATACCAGGGGGCATCAGTAATCATTCGCAAAATATTGTTCTGTTTTCTCTGTATTTTTTCCACATTAGACGCAGAGGCAGTGCCCCATAACTGAATACCATAGCACCATATAGGTTTTATAATCGAACTGTAGATCAATAGTTTACAGTCTAACTTAAGTTTCGAGTTTCTCCCAATTAACCAATTAACTGCAATAGTTTTCAATTTTATCTGGGTTAATTTTGCATCTATATGGTTTTTCCACGTAAGACGACGATCCAGATGAATTCCTAGGTACTTAACCGTTGTATGTTGAGGTACAATGTGATTATTAATCCGAATTTGGGGGCAAGTTTCTCGTCTTAACGTGAACGTTATGTGGATGCATTTCTGCTCATTAACTTTAATTTTCCACTTATTTAACCAGTCTTCTAATTCAAGAATGTGACTTTGCAAAATACGAGTTGCTTCAAGTGGATTGTTATGGGAGCTTAAAATCGCTGTATCATCAGCAAATGTGGAGGTATGCGTATTTCGATTAGTTGGCATATCAGAGGTGTACAAAATATACAAAAGCGGTCCCAAAATACTACCTTGTGGAACTCCAGCTTGTATGATTTGAGGGGTACTGACAAAATCGTTTTCCTTTACTGTGAACTTACGATCTGTTATGTAATTTTCGAGTAACTTATGTGTATTTGGTGGTAACATATTTTTTATCTTATAGAGCAAACCCTCATGCCAAACCTTATCGAACGCCTGTGAGACATCAATAAAAAGTGCGGAACAATATTTTTTTTCTTCATAGGCTCTTCTAATTTCACCTACCAGTCTATGAACTTGCTCAATTGTGCCATGTTTTTTCCTGAATCCAAACTGGTGATCGGGGATAGTGTTGTTCTGAGCGACATGAGTTGTTAATCTGTTCACTAACAGTTTTTCAAAAAGTTTGGATAACAGACTGATAGGCCTATACGATTCCACTTTTGTGTGATCTTTGCCTGGCTTGGGTATCATTTTAACGAGAGAAATTTTCCATTCTGGGGGATAATGTTGAAGGCGTAATATAGCATTAAAAATAAAAAGAATTATTATTAATGCTATTCGGGGTAACTCCAGAAGCATTTTATTACTGATCTTATCAATACCAAATGCCTTTTTGGGGTTTAATTTACAAACTGCCTTGTCGACCTCTCGCATCTCAAACCGAATGGGTTTTCGAGTTATGACGCAAGTATATTTCGAAAAATTCTTTTCATCATTCCAGCTAAACCACTCTTGTGATTGACCTTATATTTACATCATATGCTTACTTGATTTTGGGAATTATTCTAAGGAATGTGTGGTGGGGGTAGATGGCGTGGGCGTGGCACCTCCCATGTAACCCAAAACAACAAACTGTTTTTATTTGGCTCCTGAAAAATATTTTTCAACAAATTTGAGTACAGGATGCTAATTTTTGTTTGCTTAACTTTGTAGAAAATATAGGCAAGATTGGGTTAAGGGGCGTGGCACCTCTCTTATAACATGAAACTACAAAAGTTTTTTTTATCGAATTCTGGCATAAATGAGAATTTTAAAATTTTATTTTAGCAATATCTCAAAAACTAAAGATGACTCAAAAAAACGAAGGGCATTTTTGGAATCAGCATATGGGCAATTCCATCATGTCGAACGTGACCGTTGCACACATTAAAGTTGAAAAAAAGTCAAAATAAAAAGATTTTTTTTCTTGACACAAGGGGAAACTTATAGCTCTTAACTAGCTCTATAATTGAATAGTTCATGCGAATAAAGACGAATAGACCATTTGTAGAATTTTACAGGGGACAATAAAAACGCAGGAAACGGTTAAAAAATAATATTTTTGTCAACTTTTTGGTATTAGCTTAAAGGTTTAAGTCACATCTACCTATATACAAAATTTTAGTAAGGTATTCGAAGGAGAACTTGCCAAAAATTGGACTTCAATTTTTTGCTTAAATGGAAAAAGGGCGAATATCCAAAAAAATGTATTGAAATTTGAATAAAAATGTGTTATTTTGCAGCAGATTTTGACTACATTTTTACAAGACTTGCAAAACTTGACGAACTATGGTTGGTATTTGTTTGTAACACTTTAAGGACTTCGAGGATACACTATTTAAGGATTGCAAGGACATGCAAAAAAATTTTTTTTTTATTTTTTTTTTCTAATATTCCTGCCTTTTGATGCAGTAGTAATTCTTTATGACACTAAATACATTTTTAGGAATTATAATATTAATTATTACGATGTAACATAAAAGGACATGAAAACATTTTTGTTTTTTTCGCAAATCTGGTTAATTTGTTTGTATGTGCTAAGATTGTTTTTTTTTGTGTACAATTTCAAATTTTACCTAATATCAATTTTAAACTCGCAGTTAAATAATTTTTATATAATATTTTGTTAAGGATGGATATTCGCCCTTTTTGCTTTCCACACTTTAAAGTCTTATAACTCAAGAACGGTGAAATTTTTTGCCAATATAATAAGTGTGGTTTGTTCCTCGTAATGTTCTTTTAACACATTGTTACCGAAAGTAAAATTTTTGTATGTTTTTGTGTTGTATTTAATCAAAATTGTGCGTTAGTTTACTCCCAATTTAAACAAAAATATAAAAATATACGAATTATTGCACTTTTAAAGTCATTTTTTTAGCCTTAAAAGTCAAAATTTCCCCAAAATTTCTGCATAGGATTGTAGGGCTCTGCTAATAAAATGCATTTATGCAAAAAAACGTGTTTGCGAAAAAGTGGTCTATTCGTCCTTATTCGCATGAACTATTCAATTGTTGCTCAGGTCGATTTTGAAAATTGTTTCAAGCTTTCGAGATAATCGCAAAAAAGACAACCATTCGCACGAGACAAAAAACAGAAGTCGTTTTCGCGACTATCAATCAAAACTCTGATTTCAGCGAAACCTGAGGCAATATCACAATGCGACTAATTTTGAAATGTTGGCTTATAATGTCTCTTAAAAGTTGTAAAATTTTACCTCAAAATTATTTCTACTTTTTTTTTAATTTAACTTTAATCACTGTCGCACGGGACATGTCGCAAGGGACCGTTTTTTCCATCATCATATTTATGTTTCTTTTGTTGTTCTTTTTTAACAAATTATAAATAAATAAGCTTAGAAAACTTATTTGATTTTTTCTGTAAGTACAGATCGAGCACGGGCTCTAATTATATTTTTTATAAGGGTTCAAGTTGAAAAAATGCAGAAGAAAAATTGAATTTCTAAAAATTATAGACATTTCTGGTATTTCCCATACCGGTTTCAAACACCCCAGTTAGTGTCATCATCAGTAGGATTGTAGAAATGTCGGTTTGTCTTGTTAATGAAAACTGTTTTTTATATATGTGAATATTTATAGTTTCTACAGAATAAATTTTGACAGTTTCCAACACTACAATTCTATTTCTAGCAATCTCAACCTCACTTCATACTTTCTTTCAACTTTTTTGTCTCTTACATTATTTCGCAAGGGTAAACTTGGCATATATATTTTTCGTTCCCCTAGTCTGGTTCGTATTGAATTTCAGCCAAATCGATTCAGTGGTTCAAAAGTTATTAGCAAAACCGAGAATTTCAGATTAGTTTCACCTTGAATTCACGTGTTGAAATCCCGTTAAACATGTTTTTAAAACTTTGGTAAGTCACAAAACTATTTTACAACGTATTTTTGTCACCCAAAAATTTTGTCACAAAAAAGTACACTCGAAAAAGTTTTACACTCAAAAAAAATGTTACACTCAAAAAAAATTTAGTAAATAATTTTTTTTTTTTTTTTTAAAAAATTACTTTAAAAAAAATTTTTACATAACATTAAATATTTTTAATCCAAAATGTTATTTACTTTCACTTAAAAAGCTCATTGTGGAGGGTATTCACAGATTCGCCTAGTCGAATTTAACTTTTCAACTTGTTTAATTTATTGTCTTCCTTCAACTTTTCTCTCCGCCGTTTGCATCTCTCTTTATTTTTTCGCCGTTTATACTCATCTATATTTAAATAATTTAAAAGAATGATTAAAATAAGTAAATCATTTATTTAAGAAAAAAATATTTTTTAAAAATTTTAAAATCCTCACTTACCATGTCGCACGTGACCAACTTTATATAAGAACCAAGATCACAGAATTTATTATTTTTTAATTATTTTTTTTTATTTGAATTGTAATAAAAATCTGTGTTTGTTCTCAATATTTAATGAACTTTCGTCATGTCCACTTGACGCACTAATTACAAATGTTGTTTTTCAATGTCGCACGGGACATCGAAATATGTGATAAAGCATAGCAAAAACTAACCGTTATTTTTTGAATTGTATAGTTTGTTATGCATTTTTTTTAGCTCTTTGTATCTCCAGAAAGATTTTTTAAAAGCTAAAGTCAATATTTAATGCTTCTCTTTAAGAACTTTTAACAAATCAACAGGTGCAATAGAAATGTCCCAATGAGAAAAAATTGGCTTGCTCGACTTTACATTCGAATATCTCGAAATGGGTTATGAATAAATGTAAAATTTGTTCACGTTAGTTAAATTTAATTGTTTTCCTATGAAAATATGTTAAAACAAATTCGTTTCAAGAACTTTTGGTTTTTTGGTCTTGGTAGACCTTTCGGTGGAAGTGCCCATATCCAACATACCTAAAATCGTCATTCACTTTTTTAATACAAGACCAGTGTTGGTAAATATGGACTCACAAATATGCCAAAAATAGCATATTTTCAAAGTTTCCTACGGCTATATCTCGAAAACTAGAGCTGACCCAAAAAAACGGAAGGCAGATTTGAAATCAGCGTACCCCAATTACCCAAAATTAGCTATCAGAACCCGGGCAAAAAAAAAGTGTTGCCCTGTGTAATTTTTTGATTTTTTTTTTCTAAAAAAAAAAAATAACCAACACAAGTAGGTAAAAACTAATGACTTATATTGGCAAAAATGCCAACAATTAAAAAAAATAAAAATAATAACAAATCATTCAAAATTAAAGAAGAATCACTTATTTTTACTTACAGAACAAAAATAATTGACTTTAAAAATTGAATGCTAATGAAAGTCTTTATTTTTTATGTTGTTATTTTTGAAACAAAGAACACAAATAGTCATTTAAAAAAACTGAACATTAAACAAATGTTTTTCTTTTAAAAACGACAGAATGTAAAACTTTTTAAATAAAAAACAGTTAATGTTATAATTTGTTGAGTGTTTTATTAATAATAATTCGAAAAATATTAGGTCTCCGTAAAAACGTAACAAATATTAGGAGATTGCTGAAAAAAGGTTTTTATGATAATTGGATCTCTACAAAATTGTTTTCGTATGATAAATATTTCTCAAGAGATGTATAACTCATACGCTCAGATGCGCGCTATCTATATTGACACTAGTTTACAGAGATTTTGATCCCAGACATGTTGCATTCATTTTCTATGTAAAATCTTACAATGAATACGAAAATCCACTCCAAAGTTTCAAAAGTAAAACAGTTATTAAGATAACGACAACTTTTAAAATTTTATCTATTTAAAAAAAAATGTTTTACTTAACTGTTTCAGCCACAGTTTTACATATTTTATTTTATTAATAAAACAACTGCATTTTTAGTTTGATTAAGGTTTATTTATCATAAAAAAAAAGAAAAAAATAAATTTGCGCTTACGTTATTTTTTGTATATTATTTGTATATTATTACGTTATTTTTTGTATATTATTTTTTTTATATTTTTACGTTATTTTTTGTATATTATGCTCTTTTTACATATATAAAACATAATAATTTGTCCATAGGTGGCACGAAAACAAGTTTTAAACAAGCAACAAGAGGTGGTTAGATAACTAACCACCAAACCTGAAAGAGTTAAACCAAAATATCTCGGGAATAAATTGATGGATTTCATTGGTTTTGGTTTTAAAGGTAATTTAATTATCTATCAACCCTACATACAACATTTATCAATTTGATTATAACCTTAGAAGTTATTAATCGATATATCGACAAACTTTTCTTCAATTTTGCCAAAATTTCGCAAAAAAAATAAAACTACATTGTAAATTTCACAAAGAAAAAAAAAATTAAAACACGTTTTTCGATATCGTCGAACTATATTCAATAAATGCCAACTCGAAAAAGCTTACTGTTCAGGAGAGCTAAAAAACTAGTTATTTCGCGTATAATTGCAAAAATAAACAATGTACCTTCCACAAGATGGTTTAAATATTCTAAACAATTTTTACCTATGCAAAAATTTTCATATTTTGCACTTGTTTGCATATTTTTCAGAGATGGCATTTATTACTATATCAAAAAACAAATATTTTTTTAGAGTTGGCATATTTTGTCGGAAAATAAAAATAATTTTTTTTGGAAAAATTTTTAATTTTTTTTTTTTTTTTGGTTTTTGTTATCCTTAGTACGGTAATTGCAAAAACTGAACAAAAAATTACAAATCTTTGCATATTTTTAAAAGTTACTAGCTCCGAAAGCCTTTTAATCTCAGGGTGGTTAACTTTGGCACTCTGTAACTCACGCTGTATTGCAATAGGGTCACTCCAAACCAGCTATTTTGAAAGCTTATATCATTGACTTTATTTGCCCCATTCATAATGTTTCAATCTGATAAATAGTTTGAAAGTTACATAAATATAAGCAATTTTTTTTTTTGCAAACACTTTTTACCGATATTTTTCAAATGGCAATATCTCGAGAACCAGTCATTAGATATCAAAATCTTTACAAGATTCGTGTTTAGCATGGCAAATGCAATAAGATATGTGGTCTAATTTTTTTTAAAAAATTTTTTTGAAAAATTTTTGGAAATTTACAATGGGAGTTGGCATTTATTTCCACCAAAAAAATATGTACTTTGAGTTAGCAGAATAACAAAAATGGATGTAAAACGACAACAAATTATTTTTTTGCTCTGAAATTTTTATGGCAGATAGGTATTACATAGGGGAGCTATTTGCCATCGGAAACTCATTTCCGTCAAATTTGAGTTGGCATATTTTGAATATAGGTTCACGATATGACATTTAAGTCTGATCTAATACGAAGAAATTAAAATGGTTTTTAAAAAAAATTCGTTGAAAATTGTAAAGGTTGTATGCATTTGAGTAAAAATGCAGAAATTCAGTTTTTATGCAAATATAGTTATATTTGTGTATTTTTATATTCGGCACACACCAAATTAACCAATACAACTGTTTTTGTTTAAAACTGAATTTATGCTTTTTTGTTCAAATGCATATAATTTCTACAATTTTTGACGGATTTTATTCAAAAACCTCTTATTTTCTTCGCAATAAATCAGGTTTGAGATTTTTATACAAAAATAAAATTTTATAAATTTGTAAGTTTAATTTACAATAGAATTTATTTTTTTCTTAATTTCGTTTAAATTGAAATAAAATTGTTGATACATCGATGAATAGATTCTAAGGGGATAAACAGATTCAAAAATATTGTATAGAGAATTAAAGAATTATTTAAGAAGCTTTAATTTAAAAGTAAAAAAATTAAAATCCTCCAATTTTGTCCTGAGATATTTTTATTTATGTAAAACCAATTTTATAAATGTGGAATTTGGCAATATCCTAAAAAAGTTTCTACTTTTTAACTTTTTGACTTCATTTTCGGATTTAGCGCAAGATTTTACATGGAAAATAAATGTAAAATATCGTGAATCGAACAATATTTTCAAAATTTGTAAACTGGTGTTACACTCTGTAATAACTCGTGTTAAATAATAAACAAATCACTCTTATTTACATTTATAAGAAACTTAGATTTTATTTCATTTAATTTATCTTACACTTGTTTTATTAGAGATTACAATAAAAAGAATAGAGATGAGTTAGTCGATATCGATAAAGATCAGTGTTGCCACATCCCTTCCACCTTTTTTAGTTTTAGCTTCAACGGTCCTTGCTGTGGAAACGATGACGACTCCGTCGGTGAAACGTTGGGTGGATCGTTGGCGGATAATGAAGGTTGATTGTTGATGGCCGATGATACCAAGTCGTTGATAGGCAATGATGGTTCTATGCAAAGATGCTGTTTAGATGTTGTGTCCTCTGGAAATTGAGCGCCTGGAATCTTTTTCAACATGCTTATATTTCTTGTATATGTTTTCCCTCCTCCAACGACTCTTACTTCACTTCCATTTCTCTCAACAACTTCATATGTCGTTTTATCAAAGTTTGGAGTGAGTTTATTAGGAAAAATAACGTTTTTCAACAACACCTTATCTCCTACTTCAATATTAGATTCTTTTGCATTTCTTTTCAAGTCAGCCTTTTCCTTTCCTTTTTGTTTGTTTATCAAGTCATTATCTCTAGCAAACGAATCAATAACATTTTCGGTTATATCCTCGATGCCCGGAATTTTATCACGAATGCGTCTGTTAAACATAAGCTCACTCGGGGCTGAGCCCGTGGTACCATGTGGTGTCACATTATACATTAGTATAAACTTTTGAATCTCCTCTTTGTAATCGCGCTTATTTGCCGCAGCTATTTTCAACCGTTTTACCAAAGACCTGTTCATATTTTCTACTTCGCCGTTTGCCTGAGGCCAATAGGGAGGTGTTCTGATCAATAAAATGTTATTCTCGGCACAAAAAGACTTGAACTCATCGCTGACGTACTGTCTTCCATTGTCGGTTCTTATTGTTTTGGGTAAACCAAGTTTAGAGAAAATGTTCTTCATCGCCTTGATTATAACATCAGAAGTAATGCGTTTCAAGAAACCAACTTCTTGGTATCGAGAATAGTAATCAATTAGCACTAAAACATATTCGCCATTAGGCAACGGTCCTAGCAGATCGGTAGCCAAAAATTGCCAAGGCCCATTGGGAAATTGGTGTCTTTGCTCCCCAGGATGGCCCTCATGAGCCAACTCTAACACTTTTGGTCTTAATGATTTTGGTATTATGATACGGTTTCCCCGCAAAAAAATTGAGCCAATAGCTGATAGTTCAAACCGAAAAACATAATATGGATTCGTTATGTTCGAATCCCAACATTCATTCTCCATGCTGGAAATTGCATCGCAAATATCCACGTCCTTGCCACTTTCCTTGCTAATCAGGGAAATGGTTAAAGTGGCAGGAACTGAGTTTTCCACCACATGGAAAATTGACTCCTCGCAAGTTCCATCAAACGAGTCTTCATCAGAAATTTTACAGAGTCTGGATATTGAGTCCGCTATATTATCTTTTCCTGAGCGATATATTACCTTGAACTTGAAAGCCTGCAATCTAAGTAACCACCTCTCGATTCTAGCAGGAGGTCTTGAAGTCGGTTTGAAGATAGCCTCCAGAGGCTTGTGGTCAGTTACTAGCTCAAAAGCCAACCCAGCTAGATAATAATAAAATCTTTCTACCGACCAAACTAAAGCCAGGCTCTCTTTTTCGGTTTGAGAATATCTCTTCTCAATGTCAGATAAACTCTTACTTGCAAAAGAAATGATTCTGGGTTCACCATTACCATTGAATTGCAACAAAACTGCACCCAACGCCACAGGGCTCGCATCAGCTATTACTCGTGTTCTTAATTTTGGATCGAAGTATGAGAGATTCGGAATTTCGGATAGCATCGTCTTCAATTTACTAAAAGCTTCCTCTTGTCTGCGATCCCACACAAATTTAGCTTCCTTCGTTAACAGTATCCTGAGAGGTTCGGTCATATCTGCTAAATCTGGTAAAAACTTTCCAATGTATGTTACTAAGCCCAAAAAACTGCGTACTTCCTCTTTTGATTTTGGAGCTCGGAATTGTTGTATGACCTTAACCTTCTCAGGATCTGCAGTAAAACCGTCTGCCGAAAGTACGTGTCCCAGAAACTAGAGCTTTTTAGCTTTCCATACACATTTTTGCTGGTTAAGGGTAACATTGTTTTTCTTCAAAACATCTAAGACAGAATTCAACGCTTTGTCATGATCTTCGTCGCAGCTTCCAAATATAATTATATCATCGATGTAATTAAGCGCATTCGGGCATGTAGAAAGCATCCCTTCGATAATTTTCTGAAAAATTTCGGGAGCAGAGTTGACCCCAAACATCAATCGTTTATATCTAAACAAACCTTTATGCGTAACAAAAGTTGTGATTTCACGACTTGACTCATCCAATTCCAATTGATGGTAAGCAGACTTGAGATCCAGTCTAGAGAAGATTTTCGCTGACCTCAATCTGCTCATAAATGAATCAAAGGTGGGCAAGGGGTAATTTTCGCGGAGAATAGCTCTATTAGCACATCTCATGTCAACACAAAGACGAATGTCGTCGTTACCTTTAAACGCAATAACTATTGGAGAAATCCATTTACTGGGGCCGAAAACTGGTTCTATAATATCAAGTCGCAATGCTTCATCTATTTTCTTGGTAACCATTTCCTCCAGCGCAACAGGAACACGGCGTACTGGTTGTTGGACAGGTTTTATAGTATGATCTATAGATAATGAAACCTTGATACCATGTATTTTCGGAAAGGGCTGTTGTTTTTCTTTCTCCTCAATGTGATTAACACCCACACCCAGTCTCAGTACATTTAGTTGGAGCGCTGTTTCTCTTCCTAGGGGGGATTGGTTCCCGTTTTTAATAACATAAAATGAAGTTATTAATTCATTTCTGTTGCCCACTCATATAGGAGCGTCAAAGACCACAACAATTTCCAACGGATAACTGGCAGCATATGCTTTAAAATTGTTTGATGAATGTGACCGTATATTCCACATTACAGCCTCTGATTTGTTCAATAGATTCCAATCGTATTCGCTTATAAGATTAAAACGACACCCGGAGTCAATAATCATTGCAATTTCTTTTCCACCAATAATGCAGCTTATGTTTTCGTCATTATGCCCATCATTCCCAATCTTGAAACAACTGAATTCGCGAATTTCAGAGGTAAAGTTATCTTCGTCTTCAATGTTTCGGACATTAGCAGTAAGACGATTCCTTTTGTAGTTTCCGTTGCTGTTGTTATCAATTTTTCTTTTCTTAGTTCTACATTTTATTGCAAAATGTCCTAGCAACGAGCACTTATTGCATTTTGCATTCCTGGCAGGACATTCAGGAGAATTTGATAAGTGCCCTTTTCTTCCGCATCGGCTGCACTCAATTTGGGAATTTGATTGAACATTGAATTTAGAGGAAATTTTGTTTACCTGCTCCTTTTCAGTGCACAGCGAAATGCTACGAGAAGTCTTATTTATCTGCTCATACACTTGGCATGAATCAACAATTTCTGTGAGACTCTGTTCCTTTTCCAGCAATCTCTTTCTCAAATCAAGGGGTGCCCATGAATCTATTATTTTATCCTTTATTGAAATTTCCTCAATTTCTTCCTTAGTGTTGCCGAATGAACATTTTGCCACTTGCTGGCGCAACCGCAGCAAAAATTTGTTGAAATTCTCGCCCTCAATAGGAGTTATATTTCTAAACAAATGCCTCTCAAATGTAGTATTTCTTTTTGGAGAGAAATATTCATTTAATTTCGCTACCAAAACATCATAAATCTTAACATTATCCTTCCCGTCACTTTCCACAAGAGCCCCAGGAATGTTGAATATTACTTCTTGCAACTGGGGGCCACCTAAGTGCAAAAGTTTATTCTTCTTCTTGACATCATCAGTAATTTCTTCCGCAGCCAGATAAAGTGTAAAGGATCTCAACCATTTTTCCCATTCATGTCGAAGAAGCGACTTGTCAATTGTATCACAAAGGAAGGGTCTTATTACCTCCGCCATTTCACCAACCGAGCAACTGTAACAATAAATGTTAATATTAGTATTATCTGGTCAAGCTGACCTACCAACTGCAACATGTGTCTACACCTCAGGTGTCAGTCCACATTTTACGTATTTCACATAATTCCGAATTTAATCGGTAACATACCAATATTATAAATTCGTTTTGGTAATCCAATACACGCAATTTAATGCCCATTCACTAATCCAAAAACTTTTAGTGAAAGTCTGCCGCAATTTAATGCAATTTGTGGTTTTCTACCAATTAAAAAAAAATCAAACAATTTATCGCAATTTAATGCTAGATATCAAATTTTATAGTTTACCAATCGTCGCCAATGTAATAACTCGTGTTAAATAATAAACAAATCACTCTTATTTACATTTATAAGAAACTTAGATTTTATTTCATTTAATTTATCTTACACTTGTTTTATTAGAGATTACAATAAAAAGAATAGAGATGAGTTAGTCGATATCGATAAAGATCAGTGTTGCCACACACTCAATAAACTAAAAATGTATAAAACCTGAATTTCGCATTTTTACTCAAATGCATGTAACTTATACAATTTTAAACGGATTTTCTTTAAATCCATCTTATTTTTTTTTGTAATAGATCAGGCTTGAACTGTAATGCGAGAAATAAATTTTTATTTTTTTTTTAATTTCTAAAATTTACAATAGAATCTACTTATTTCTCCAAATTTCGCTAAAATTAAAGCAAAATTGTCGATTTATCGGTTAATAGCCTTGAAGGCTATAGTCAGATTAAAAAAATGTTGTATACAAGTTTGATATATCATTAAATTACCTTTAATTTAAAATCAAAAACATTGAAATCCATAAATTTGTTCCGGAAATATTTTAATTTTAGTAAAACAACTTTTTTAAAAAGATGAACATTTAAGAAGTTGGCAATATCTCAAAAACTGTTCTAATTTTGGAGATTTAAGCGGATAAATGCAACATGTCGTTGATAAAATCTCTGTAAGCTAGTAAAATCAACATATCAAACAACATATCGCAATAAATGAACTTCTATAATTAGGATTACACTGTGTATGATTAATATTTATCAAGAGATCTATTGCTCATACGCTCAGATGCACGCTATATATGGAGCTGTAGAATTAATTTTAAGATTGGAAAATAACAATAAAATTCTTTCAAAAAATTTTAGAAAATAGTAATAATTGTTATCCCACGATCTTACTGGGCAAAAAATTTGTAGAATCGATAGAAGTTTTACACAAAAAAATTTCAAAAAAATCAAAAAGTACATACTTTTATGTATGGGATGATTCTTAAACTTTGGTAAAATTTCAATTTAAACAACAAAATAAAATGTGGTAAACAACACTGTGCAAAAAGATATTATATCTAGGATGGCATCAAAAAAATCAGAGTATACCATTAGTACCCCAAAATCACCAAAGAGCTTTAAAATTATCGTATTTTCCTCGTCTAACAGTTTTCGTACCTTCTGTAAAAAAGTTCAAAATTTTTTTGAGCTAGAAGCGAGGAGCTTGTCATATGTCTTCAGTGAAATTTGATGGCGGTTCTTAGAACATATTAACCCTCTATCTCCTATTCCTGTGGGTCATTTTAGTCCATTTTTTAATATCGTCGTTGAACGTCATTAAGACGTTCGTTTAAAGGGTTAAAATGTTTTACAAAAATGTTTTCATAAAATTTCACTAAGGGTTGCCAAAAGCCAAATATTCGTGCGATATAAATTATAAATTCGTGCGTAAAATTTTAAAATTGTAAAGTACCATATATTGTGAAATTGTGTTTTACCAGAGCAGCGTAAAATATTCGTAAAAAATTTATAAAATCTACATCTGAGCTAAATATTGCTTATAGATGTCTTCAATAAAATTTAATGGCGGTTCTTTTCTTAGAACATATTAACCTTCAAACTCCCACTTTAAGGGGTCATTTAGCTCCTTTTTCAAATATTCCTATTGCATACCAATAAAACCTGCGTTTAAAGGGTTAAAATTTTCTATAATTATTTTTTTCTTCAAATGTTTACTAGATATTTTTTAAAGCCATCAGTTTGGGACTACTACTCAATTGAAATTCAATGAAAATTATTTTGGAACCCTTTAAACGCACGTTTTATTGATGTACAATCATGATATTTTAGAAAAAGGACTAAAATATCCCCTGAAAATAGGAGATAGCGGGTTAATATATTCTAAGAAAAGAACCGCCATCAAATTTCACTGAAGACATGTAGAAATAAAAAATTTTTGTTTTTATTTTTAAATTTGAGAGAAAAAGAATAGCACTCATTATTTTTTTTTTTTTGATAAATGAGTCCTACATAAACACTTTTGTCAAAAATAGCCATTATAGCCATAATTAAAAATATTTTTTTTTCACAAAAGGAATGAAAAATACGCAACTTTTCTTTTAATTATCAGAAAGATATAGCTTTAAACTACACAAAAAAAAATTTGGGGAAAATTTAAGATGACGGATTTTAGATTCATTCCATTAAACATGGCGGTTTTTTAACTTTTTACAAAAAAAAAAAAAAAAATTAAATTAAATTAAAAATATTTAAATTTAATAAATAAATTTCCGAAAAAACTCGGATTATTAATAATATATTTACCAATAGGCTGGCATTTTTTTTTGTCAACTTTCGATTTTCCCAAGTGTCCGGAAAATGGTTTATTGTCCCAGGTCTAAACCTTATGTGGTACAAATTTGAGGTCAATCGGATTAAATTAACCCGTGGCGCCCGGCGGTCAAATTTTAGATTTTTGAAAAAAATATAAAAATAAAATTAAAGAAATATATCGTCACCTAAAATGCAAAAGGCCCTAACTAACATTTTATTAATTTTACTGGAGAAGCAAAAAACAGTATTTAATGATATTATATATTTGTTAATAACTTTGTTGTTTTTAATGAATTTAGCTAAAATTTTTGTGAGGACGTTCTTTTAATAAATATGAATCAAAATAAATCAAAAAATATTAAAAAAGTGTTTTTTTTAGTTACCTTCATTAGTGATTTCCCAAATCATATGTTTTTTATTTTTGGCTATAAAATCGCAAATTTTTTTGTGGAGACGTGTATGTTGATAAAATAATCCAGAACCAATCAAAAAACTGATTTTGAATTTTTTGTTAGTTAGGGCCTTTTGCATTTTAGGTGAGGATAATCTTTCGGTACATCATATTTGTTAATTTCGATGCGCTGAGCACGAATATCAAAAAAAATTTAAATCGCTCTATCGGTTTTCTAGATATCGGCATTTTAAATTTGTAAAAAATGGCGTTTTCTTGCTACGTTCAAGAAATTTTTTAAAAAAGTCTTAATCCCTTTCAAAAAGCTTAAACCTTTCATTTAAAAGGTTTAAGGTCGATAAAAGTTTTGGCCTTTTAGAAACTTTTTAACAAAAACTTGATCGGGTTAAAATTATCGGATTTGGCACAAATTAGGCTTAAATGAAAGATTGTATCAAGCTCTATGAAAGGGTTAAAATAAAGAAATTTTGAGAGTTTTTAAAAAAATTTCTTAAACGTAGGAAAAAACCGCCCATTTTGCAATTTTTTGACAAAATTTAAATGGCGATATCTCGAAAACCGTTCGACCGATTTTATACATTTTTTTGATATTTGTACTCAATATGCTATAATTAATAAAAATAATGTATCGCAAGATATTTATTTTTTTTTTATTTTTTTCATTTTCAAATATTCAAAATTTTTGTGGAAATTTTCCAAAATTCCAAAACTTTGATCGAAGGGCGCCACGGGTTAAAGTCGTCAAATTTGGCTCAAATTAATTTTAAATAAAAGATTGTCTCAAGCACTACAAAAGGGTAGGCGGAATGAAATGTTGAAACTTTTTTTTTTTTTAAATTTATTGAACGAAGGAAAAATTTGCCATTTTTTGCAAATTTCAAATAGCAATATCTCAAAAACTGTTCGACCGATTTTAAATTTGTTTGTTGATGCTCAGCGCATCAATTTTAACAAATATGATGTGTCGAAAGATATGTTTATTTTTATTTTTTTAATTTTTCAAAAATCCAAAACTTTGACCGCCGGTTAATTTAATCCGATTGGCCTCAAATTGGTACCACATGAGGTTTAGGCCTAGTAGAATAAACAAATGCCAGGACTTTAAAAATCGGAGAAGAAAACATTTTGCTATACAGAAAAATGTCAGTCTAATGTAGGGCATTTACCTGGTCAGGTTGGTATTGCAATTCAGCGCAATCGGTCCAGTGCACAGTGGCCGAAACATCCAATCTAGCGGCGCTTAATTCGGAAATGTAAAATAATAAAGCCCAATGCATATTTGTGATTATAAAACTTATAAAAAATTTAATTTTTAACCATATTTATTTATTTCAGTGTTTTTATGTATTTTGGGAAATTTATGTAAATATCGGGAGGTTGGTCTGTATGAGGACTAGAAGTTAAAATTTTCCGATACCGTTAAAATTTAGAGTGATTATTTATGGCTACAAAAAACATTTACCAGTCAAATTTTAAGAGGATATTTGATAAAATACCATTTTTAGGGCTTTTTAGTAAAACCGGAAGGGGAAATTAACATGGGGGCTATGGGATAACATGGACCGATTTTGTCAAAAATTTAATAGGTTTTGTTCTTTCGATAAAAAATCTTAAATTTCAAATTTTAGCCAAATCGATTGAAAATTGTGGTCTGTATCGCGTTTATACTGTTTATATGGGCAGGCAGATGGACCCTTAAAAACCGAACAACTTGCGCGAACTAGCACGCCATACAGAAACGTCACAACAAAAATAACCCAAAATAATAAACAAAACAGGAATTGCACCGAATACGATCGAATTTCAAAAGTTGCAGTCCATGAAACTATAGTTTATATCACAAATGTCAACTTTTATAATGCACTAATAATAAACTAGATACACAGGCCACAAACATTAATTTTTAAGATAATACATACCTTTTACTTTCAATTAAAACTTTTATGCTCAACATTTATATACAATTGACTTAAAAGTGACAAAAAACAAGCACTGAGTAATTTGTCGCCAAATTCCTTAAATGCACTTGCTGCAGCAAATGTCATGTTTGACAGCTAACAGCTGAGCGAATACTGAAAGCAAAACAAAAGTAAAAACGCCAATTTTCTCAGTATCAAGCAGAGCCCCCCGTTTCCCGGGTAGACGAGTACCCGAGCTACCCGGGAAGCTCAACTACCCGGGATTGCTACCCGGGTAGTTGAGCTACCCGGGTAGTTGAAATTAACTTTTTTTACGTTTAAAACCGTGTAAAATCTAAACTATTATTAGAAAGTATAGCAAAGTTATATAAATTTGAATGGTGAGATTGCAAGGAATAACCTCACAAAATTTTGTGCAAATCTAACTTGAACTGTGGCTTCGGCACACAACTACCCGTCTCGGCTCGTCCACTTTCCATACAAATATGTGAAAAAGTGTACAATTTTCAAGTTTAAAGTCATTTTATGAAAAATTTTTCAAAAAGACTTGGTAAAAAAATTACATGGCTGTAATCGGCTTATAATTTTTATCACTTGTTTAAATTTTCAGAACAATCCGATGAAAATTGTGTCCTGGCTAAACAACTACCCGTCTCGGCTCGTCCACTTTCCATACAAATGTGTGAAAAAGTGTACAATTTTCAAGTTTGAAGTTATTTTATGAAAAATTTTTCAAAGAGACTTGTTAAAAAAATTACATGGCTAGAATGGGTATAGAGTATTGAATATTTGTTTAAAATTTGAAAAGAATCCGATGAAAATTGTGGCATGGCCAAACTACTACCCGACTACCCGTCTAGGCTAGTCTACTTAAAAAAAAAAAATTTTAAAAATCCAAAAAAAAAAAAAAATATTTTTTTTTACTAATTAGTATTGACCATATTCAAGGACACCAAATTTAAAATTTTAGTGCAATCCGATGAATTTTGTGGCATTGGCGAACTACTACCCGTCCCAGCTCGTCCAATTTCCATACAAATGTGTGAAAATGTGTATAATTTGCCTGTTTGAAGTCATTTTATGACAAAAAATTTTCAAAGAGACTTGTTAAAAAAATTATATAGCTGGAATCGGAATATAATTGTGATTACTTGTTTTAAATTTCAAAAGAATCCGATGAAAATTGTGGCCTGTCCAAACTACTACCCGACTACCCGTCTCGGCTAGTCCACTTAAAAAAAATGAAAAAGATCCAAAAAAAAAAAATATATTTTTTTACTAATTCGAATTGACTATATTCAAATACACCAAATTTCAAATTTTAGTGCAATCCGATGAATTTTGTGGCCAGGACATACTACTACCCGTCCCGGCTCGTCCAGTCTCCATACAAATGTGTGAATAAGTGTACAATTTTCAAGTTTGAAGTCATTTTATGACAAAAATTTCAAAGATACTTGTTAAAAAAATTACATGGCTGGAATCGGCTTAAAATTGTAATTACTTGTTTAAAATTTCAAAAGAATCCGATGAAAATTGTGGCCTGGCCATACTACTACCCGTCCCGGCTCGTCCACTTTCCATACAAATGTGTGAAAAAGTGTACAATTTTCAAGTTTGAAGTCATTTAATGAAAAATTTTTAAGAAAGACTTGTTTAAAAAATTACATATCTGGCATCGGCTTATAATTGTTATTACTTGTTTAAAATTTCAAAAGAATCCGATGAAAATTGTGGCCTCGCCATGCTACTACCCGTCCCGGCTCGACCACTTTCCATACAAATGTGTGAAAAAGTGTACAATTTTCAAGTTTGATGTCATTTTATGACAAAAATTTCAAAGAGACTTGTTAAAAAAAATTACATAACTGGAATCGGCTTATAATTGTAATTACTTGTTTAAAATTTCAAAAGAATCCTATGAAAATTGTGGCCTGGCCATACTACTACCCGTCCCGGCTCGTCCACTTTCCATACAAATGTGTGAAAAAGTGTACAATTTTCAAGTTTGATGTAATTTTATGACAAAAATTTCAAAAAGACTTGTTAAAAAAATTACATGGCTGGAATCGGCTTATAATTGTAATTACTTGTTTAAAATTCAAAAGAATCCGATGAAAATTGTGGCCTGACCATACTACTACCCGTCCCGGCTCGTCCACTTTCCTTACAAATGTGTGAAAAAGTGTACAATTTTCAAGTTTGATGTAATTTTATGACAAAAATTTCAAAAAGACTTGTTAAAAAAAATTACATGGCTGGAATCGGCTTATAATTGTAATTACTTGTTTAAAATTTCAAAAGAATCCGATGAAAATTGTGGCCTGGCCATACTACTACCCGTCCCGGCTCGTCCACTTTCCATACAAATGTGTGAAAAAGTGTACAATTTTCAAGTTTGAAGTCATTTTATGAAAAAATTTTCAAAGAGACTTGTTAAAAAAAATACATGCCTGGAATCGATATATAATAGCGATTACTTGTTAAAATTCCAAAAGAATCCGATGCAAATTGTGACCTGGCCAAACTACTACCCGACTACCCGTCTAGGCTAGTCTACTTTAAAAAAAAAAAATTTAAAAAATCAAAAAAAAAAAAAATATTTTTTTTTTACTAATTAGTATTGACTATATTCAAGAACACCAAATTTCAAATTTTAGTGCAATCCGATGAATTTTGTGGCCTGGACATACTACTACCCGTCCCGGCTCGTTCACTTTCCATACAAATGTGTGAAAAACTGTACAATTTTC
>CAWUER010000482.1:0-85565 GCA_963921195.1 Pegoplata infirma
AATGTTTATTATCGGGGAACAATTTAATGCTGACTCATTATGTCCTGAAAACTGCTTTTATATTTTCACCACTAACTATCAATCATTTTGACATCCATTACCAAATATAAACAAAAATGTGCATAAAAACTACCACAGTCATATTTTAAATATATACGAGTAGTAAATAACGTCTGTAGTAAATTAAGGGTAGCATCATGCATTTTTATACCCTCCACTCTGGTGATAGAGGGTATATATAAGTTTGTCATTCTGTATGTAACACATTGAAATATTGGTTTAGGACCCCATAAAGTATATATATTCATGATC
This sequence comes from Pegoplata infirma, assembly GCA_963921195.1. Lineage (NCBI taxonomy): Eukaryota > Metazoa > Arthropoda > Insecta > Diptera > Anthomyiidae > Pegoplata > Pegoplata infirma. The sequence goes on from CAWUER010000482.1 coordinate 313, forward strand.
CTTGATCGATTTTAAGTCGATCTAGCGATGTCCGTCTGTCTGTCTGTCTGTCTGTCTGTCTGTCTGTCTGTCTGTCTGTCTGTCTGTCTGTCTGTCTGTCTGTCTGTCTGTCTGTCTGTCTGTCCGTCCGTCTGTCTGCCTGTCTGTCTGTTGAAATCACGTTTTTGGCAATACTACGAAACTGATTTAAACGCTTGGGGTACCAAAAGTTGCGTAATTTTCCCAGGCAAAAACTGATGTATTTTTTTTTTAAATCGGTTAAGTATTTTAAAAGTTATGAGCGAATTACTGAAAAACTCATTATTTTTTTTTAACATAACCCTAAATTAACTCATATTTTGTGTGATACAAAAAAAAAAGAAAATGGAAATGAAAAAACTGAGAAAAAGGAAAAAAATCTTTACAAAAAAGCTTTAAAATATGTAAAACAAAATCTAAATTTAATTAAAAAAAGTTCTTTAAGTAATAATAAAAAAATTAATAGTTATTTTTATATAGCATGTGTGTGTGTGTCCATTTTTTGCTTCGTCATATTAACGGGGTTGCCAGACTTTTTTTTTTGGCTTTGTCGCCAAATCGGATATAAAATATCGCCAAAATTCAATTTTGTTCAGATTTCTTAAAAAAAAAAATATTTTCATTTAAAAAAATAAATTTTGTTAAATAATAAAAGACAGAAATAAACTTTATGGCAAAAATCGCCCAAATCCGAAAAATTTATATATGTATGTATATAAAAGAGTAACATGACTGACTGACATACTCATTCATCATAGCCCAGCCCAAACCGCTGAAGTTAGAGACTTGAAATTTGGACTGTAGTTTAACCTTCCGGAATAAAGATCCACTAAGGCTGGATTTTTGCCAATGTTGATTCTAAGGGGGTAAAAAGGGTAAAAAACTGTACTTTTGGTACTTTTTATATCTCCCGATATAATGGTCATAGAGACTTGAAATTTGGACTGTATGTTCACCTCCCGGAATATAGATCCATTAAGGCTGGATTTTTGCCAATGTTAATTCTAAGGGGGTCAAAAGTATAAAAAACTGTACTTTTGGTGCTTTTTATATCTCCTGAAATAATGGTCATAGAAACTTGAAATTTGAACAGTATGTTCACATCCAGAATATAGATCCAGTACGGCTGGATTATTGCCAATGTTGATTCTAAGAGGGGAAAAGTGGAAAAAATCTGTACTTTTGGCACCTTTTATATTTCCTTAAAAAATTGTCACATAGACTTGAAATTTGGACTGTATGTTCACCTTCTGGAATATAGATACCCTAAGGCTGGGTTTTTGCCAATGATTTTTCTAATAGGGTAAAAAGGGTAAAAATATGTACTTTTGTTACATTTTATATTTCTTAAATAATGGTACTAGAAAATGGAAATTTGCTATATCGGTTCACCTTCCAGAAAAAAGATTCACTAAGGCTCAGGTTTTGCCAATGTTGATTCTACTGAGGTAAAATGGGTAAAAAAGTACTTTTGGTACTTTTTTTATTTACTGAAATTTTATTCAAACTTGAAATTTAGAATGTAGGATCTTTAGTGAAATAAAACATTCTGGAACAAGTAATTTCCGAAAATTCTGTACCGTTTTCAAAAAGTACCTTTTATAAAAAGTACCTTTTATAAAAGGTTCCTTTATAAAAAGTACCTTTTATAAAAAGTACCTAATATAAAAAGTACCTTTTATAAAAAGTACCTTTTATAAAAAGTACCTTTTATAAAAAGTACCTTTTATAAAAAGTACCTGTTCTGAAAAGTACCTTTTCTAAAAAGTACCTTTTCCAAAAAGTACCTTTTCTAAAAAGTACCTTTTCTAAAAAGTACCTTTTATAAAAAGTACCTTTTATAAAAAGTACCTTTTATAAAAAGTACCTTTTTTAAAAAGTACCTTTTATAAAAAGTACCTTTTAAAAAAAAGTACCTTTTATAAAAAGTACCTTTTATAAAAAGTATCTTTTATAAAAAGTACCTTTTTTAAAAAAAACTTTTATAAAAAGTACCTTTTATAAAAAGTACCTTTTATAAAAAGTATCTTTTATAAAAAGTACTTTTTATAAAAAGTATCTTTTATAAAAAGTACCTTTTATAAAAAGTACCTTTTATAAAAAGTACCTTTGTTAAAAAGTACCTTTTATAAAAAGTACCTTTTATAAAAAGTACCTTTTATAAAAAGTACCTTTTATAAAAAGTACCTTTTATAAAAAGTACCTTTTATAAAAAGTACCTTTTATAAAAAGTACCTTTTATAAAAAGTACCTTTCATTAAAAGTGCCTTTTGTAAAAAGTACCTTCTATTAAAAGTACCGAAAGTACACTTTTTGGTACTTTTTTATTTCCTGAGGTATAAATAAAACCAACTTTTTTGTTTTTTAAATCATCACATTGGTGGAAGGTATTTAAAGATTTGGCACAGCCGAATATAGCTTTCTTACTAGTTATATTTGTTTTTTTACAAAAAATAATGATGGTATATTAAATTTTTCAACACGTGTGTTACACATCGAAATGTGGGGGTGAGAACCCCCATGGAATATATAAGGTACTTCATAAAAAATGTTAACTGTTATATTTTCTTTAAGGACTTAAGGGGAGGGTTGTTAGTCTGAAACAGCCTTAATATTAAAAAAAATTTAACAGCTACTAGGTGATAACTGTTTGAAAATTTCTGCATATTTTTTTAAATTTTTAGTGTTTGAAGTTGGAAAAATGGACTTAGAAATATTTTGAAAAAAATTTCTAACAACTATCTATAAATAATTTCATTTTCCAGTGCACCCTCGTATCTCATTTAATAGTTCCTCAATATGAACGCTATCAAGCTTAAATTAAAGCTTGGAAAATTTCCTTTATTGCATTTTCTACAAAAATAGTCGATTGATAACATTGTCCGGCAAAAATAAAAAAGTTGTTAAACACTAACTGGATAATATGTGTTTGAAACTAGAGACTCAATGTAGTAAAACTGCATATTTATTGCTCCTTCGTAATACAAAATTCCCTCATTATTAATTTTTACTGAAAAATACGTTGAAGGGCATAACAAATTCATTACCGCTGTCCTTTGTTAACTTTTTGTTTGCGTATAAGCCAATATTGTATGTATATTCAATATTTTATTCCACATCCCGGAGTCTTAATTGAAATCTCTAAAGGCAACAAAAAAAAAATTTTTTTTTGCTTGCACCCTTAAAAAAAAAAATACACAAAAGATAAACAATACATGCATTTATTTATAAAATATTGTCAACAAGGACTCATAATTAATGCAAATATTTGTTAAATAATAAAAAAAATCATTGTATTTTTGGTGGTCTTGGTTGCAGTGCATGCGGTCGTGGAGGTGATAATGACTGAATGTATACCGCTTATTCCCAAACTTTGATTCATGCTCTGCGGGGGGCTAATTTAATTTTTTTAAAGGGACAACTTTAAATACACTAAAAAAAAACAGAATTGAAATTAAGTTCACACTGTAAGTAATGTAAGTAAGTAAATGTTTTTTTTTAATTTATTTCAATATATCTTATTATAAAGTAGTTTTACTTAAAACAAAAAAAAAATAAACTTAAAGATAGTACATGCAAATACTTAAAAAAACACAAGACTTTTCCTTAATTTTTTCCCCTAAATTAAGTAAATATTCTTTACATTTATGGCAAATTGATTGCATTTAAGAAAAAAAGCATTTAGATTTAAAACACCTCAATTCAACCGAGAAAAGTAGCATTTTTGACATTACCCCTTTCGAATTTGATAAAACTTGGAATATAGATGGTCCCTTACAAAACTATTATTGGGCCAAAATTTGGGACTTCTGGTAGTTTTTCTTCCCGAGATATGGGTTCTTGAAAATTGGCAAATCGTAATAACAATACAGGTCTCATTAAGGTTTCAAATAATAGGTAATGAGACAGCCTTTAAAATGACGGTCTCCAAGATTTTTTTTTGAGAAAGGTCAAAGGTCTTAGGTTTTAACCTTAATTTTCAGAGAGCTATATCTCAAAAAACGATATTTTTAAAATTTTGGATGAAATATATGGGGCATTCCAGGCCAAATCACCCACTTTTAGACCAGACCCCTTTCGATTTAATTTATTTTGGGATATGTTTTAGTACGTATTAAATGCAACTTGGACACCAATTTTCAGCGATTTTTTCAAAAAAATTAAAAACTTGAAATTTTCAATTATGTTGACCATTTAAAAATATAAATGTCTTAAAAAAGTTGGACAACATTTTGTTGGTATTTAAATGTAATTTTAGAAAAAAATATTAAAAAATTATTCGAAGTAATTATCACTTATTTTTTAACGTTTAAAAATTAAAATCGACTTTTTGAAAAAGTCCGAAACCTAGGTAATGAGACAACCTTTAAAATGACATTCACCAAGATTATTTTTTTGGAAACGTCATTGGTTTTAATCTTAATTTTTGGAGAGAGATATCTCAAACAAGTAGAAAAGTTAAATTCGACTTTGCCGAATCTATGAATACCCTCTACAATGCATTTTTTTAAAGGGTAGTACATTTTTTAACGTGAAAAAATTAACAATTTGATTAGAAATATTTTATTTTGAGTAAAAAACTCTTTTTTTGTCATTTTTTTTTTAAAAAAGAAAAATTACTAATTTTTTTTGGAGTGTAAAATTTTTTTCGAGTGTAATGTTTTTTTTACTGTAAAAATATTTCTGAGTGAATGCAAGTACGTATGTACACAAAATATTATAATTTTTGTTAAAAAAAAAACTATTTTTTTTTGTGTAAATTTTTTTTTGAGTGTAAAATTTTTTTTTGAGTTTATTTTTTTTGAGTGTAAAATTTTTTTCGAGTGTAATTTTTAAGTTACCAATGCTTTTAAAACTAAACAAGTTTAAAAAGCATTGCTTTAAAATTAAACAAGTTTGAAAAGCATTGTTTAGTTACCACCAATGCTTTTAAAACTTGTTAAAACACGTGGCATTTTAGATGAAACTAATCAGAAATTCAAGGTTTTTCTTATAACTTTTGAACCACTGGACCGATTGAGCTGAAATTTAATACCAAACAGACCCGGGCAGCGGCAAAGATACATGCCAAGCTTCAGTAATCTCATTATTGTCTTTCGAAAGTTATCGTGTTTTTTATCTCGTAAATTCGAGAAACACCCTTGCCAAAATTCACTCTTTTGCTCATAACTTTTGAACCACTGGACCAATTTGGCTGGATTGCAATACCAACCTGACCAGGTAAATGACAAACATATATGCCAAACTTCAGTAGCCTCTGTAAAGTGTTTCAAAAGTTAGCGTGTTTTCTACGGACAGACAGACGGACGGACGGACGGACATCGCTAGATCGACTTAAAATCGATCGAGGATCATAAATATATATACTTTATGGGGTCCTAGACCAATATTTCGAGGTGTTACAAACGGAATGACAAACTTATATATACCCTCTATCACTAGAGTGGAGGGTATAAAAATTATATTTTTAAAATTCTAGAAACAATGTATGTTATTAAGAATCACCTACACTCAAAAAAAAAAGTTTGTAAAATTACAAATAAAAGGTCTTGTAATTCCATTTTACCAATATTTTTGTCTTTTTACAAAAATTGTTGTATATTTAATAAAACGAAAACTACAGTTTGGTTTGTAATTTTACGATTATATGTTGGTAAATTTATTTTACAAATTTTTTACGTAAATTTACAAAAAAGTTAATTATTTTACAAATTAAAAAAATATTACAAGGTGTTTAGTTTTTTTACACAAGAACATTGTAATTGTACAACAAAATTTTACTTGATGTTATTTAGTCTTTCTACCAAAAAAATGTTTTATTACAAGCATTTTTTTAAGATCGTTTACAAGGTTTTCAGTTTGAAATGTATGTATTAAAAAGTACAAAATTCCAATGTAATTTTACAAAACTTATTTTAGTACTAGAATTAGTGTTGTTTTACAAAAAATTTGTTTGTTAAATTTGGCACCTAAAATGTCAATAAAAAGCTGCCAATTATGAAAAATTAAGTTTTTCTTATTTTAACATGTACTTAAACATCTAATCTACAATATCCAAAAAAATTTTTTGACTAATTTTTCCTGAAAATATAAGAAATTTCTTGTGCAGCCTCCTTCGCAATTCTCATATGTTCTACTTAAGAAAAACGAAATGTCGAAAAAAATTAAAAAATGCAGTGTTATACTTTAAAAATTTTGTTAAAAGTGTTCAAGTGAAAAAAAATCATTTCAGGTTGTTGAAGTGCTACTCCAGCTGCCGAAGAAGGAAAAATAAGATGCACCAATGGAAAAAAACCTTTAAATTTACAAAACAAATACACTCAAAAAAATAAACTGGTAAAATGCCTGGTAAAATGCCTTGTAATCCCGTTCTACCAATATTTAACAATTTTCCTTGTTTTTTAACAAAAAATCTTGTACTTTGCTCAAACGAGAACTACAGTTTTATTGGTAATTTTACAAGTTTATTTTCGTAATTGTATTCTACCATTTTGAAAGGTCATTTTACAAAAAAAAAACTGTAATTTTTCAACGAAGTTTTTATTACGAGGATTCTAGTTGAATTACAAAAAAAAAAACTTTATTTTACAAAAATTATGTTATACGACGATTTATGTTGTTTAACAAAAAAACTTTTTTTTTTGTATTTTTTTTTTTTTTTTTTATTGAAAAATATTTAAAAAAAAAAAAAAGTTGACAAAATTTTGAAAAATTTATTACGAGGACTAATTTAAGGAGGAGTAGTTAATTTACAAAAAAAAAAAAAACAGTTATTTTACAAAAAATAATTTTATTACGAGGATTTATGTTGTTAACAAAATTGTTTTTTTTTGTAAATTTACCATTTTGGTTTGTAAATTTACCATTTTTTTAAACATATTTACCATTTTTATACCCTCCAACCACAGTATGGGGGTATACTCACTTTGTCATTCCGTGTGTAACGCATCAAAATATCGGTCTATGACCCCATAAAGTATATATTTTATTAATCAGTGATCGATTCTAAGACATTCTAGCGATGTCCGTCCGTCCGTCCGTCCGTCCGTCTGTCCGTCTGTCCGTCTGTAGAGGACACGATGCAGTCCAAAATAATAGAGCTAGACTTCCGAAGTTTGGCACGAATATGTCTTATATTCCTAGGCAGGTTAAGTTCGGAAATGGGCAAAATCGGACCAAGGGGAAAAAAGTTCCCCCTTGGAGAACTAAACCAACCCAAGAAAAACCGCATTTTTTGCAGTGTTTTTTGTACTTTTGGTAAGCAAATGCAACATTCTTATCTTAGAAGAAGTTCAAAATCGCAAGGGGAAGGTGCCCCCTAACGTCTCCCACTAACCCCCCCCCCCCCCAAAAAAAAAAAAAGAAAGACGACCCTGGATTTTTTGTAATATTTTTTTTTACATTTTGGAGGGTATAAAAGATTCGGTACAGCCGAATGTAACACTCTCACTTGTTTCTTGTAAGTTTACCATTTTTTTTTTATTTTTCCGGTTTTAAAACAATATTTTTACCAATAAAATTGGTTATTTTACCAATTTTTGGTGCATTAAAAATTACGAGGAAATCCTCGTAATTTTACAAGAATTTTACCTACGTCATATTTTACGAGAATAGCCTCGTAAAATCACGAGATTTATTGGTAACTTTACAAGTTTTTTTTTTTGAGTGTATGTAAATAAACCAAATTTTTTGTAAATTTACAAAACAAATATGAAAATTTAAAAAACAAATTTGTATACTTACAGAAAGGCTGTAATTTTACAAAAATTAAGTAGAAAATGCGAAAAAAATATTGTAAATTTACAAATTATTTGGTTAAACTACTGTTTTTACGGCAAAAAATATGAAAAAATGGTATATTTACAATAAAAATTGTAAATTTACCACTTTTTATTGTAAATATAAAAGTTTTTTTTGCCATAAAAAACAGTAGTTTAACCAAACAATTTGTAAATTTACAATTTTGTTGTTTGATTTTCTGATTTATTTTGTAAATTTACAACTTTTTTTGTAAGTTTACAATTTGTTTTGTAAATTTAATTTTTTTCTTTGCATATTTATAATTTTTATTGTTTTTTTTTTTGCGGTAAAAACAGTTGTTTAACCAAATAATTTGTTAATCTACAATTAATTTTTTTCATTTTCTATTTTTTCCTTGTAAAAAAACAACCTTTTTCTGTAAGTTTACAATTTTGTTTTGTAAATTTACCAAATTTTTTGTAAATTTCCAAAAAAAATGTTCACCTCGAAGTTAATATTTTACAAAAAAAATTGTAAATTTACATTTTCTTTTGTTAAATCAATTTACAAATTATCCCCGTAACATTACGGGGATTCTTGCTAGTACATATTTTACAAAACCTGCCCCGTAAAATCACGGGGATTTTATGTCATTTTACAAACTTTTTTTTTTGAGTGTATACAACTTAAGTTAAAATTTTCAGGATAGAGACTTCATTGGAACTTTTATCATTAATAGAAACATAGTGGCAGGAAAGAAAAAGCGGTGTATTCTCCTTTATAAAAAAAAAATAAAATTGTCTTTGATATTCTGGTACAAAGTTCACTAAATGTTTTTTGACGTGCTGAGTCTATATATGACCTTTGAACCGGCCTGTCGCTATTAGTTTTCGAGATATCTGCACATAAATGTGTGAAAATTGCTAAAATGAAAAGTGAATTTTGGTCCAGAATCTCAAAGACAAAAAAATATTTTTTTTTCTAAGGGAAAATACACCGCCTTTTCTTTCCTGTCACTGTGTTCCTATTAATATTAAAAGTTCATATGAAGTGTCCATCCTGAAAATTTAAACTTAAATAGTATAGGTGATTCTTAAAAACATACATTGTTTTTAGAATTTTAAAAATATGGTTTTTTGAGATATCTCTCTCCAAAAATTAAGATTAAAACACTAATACAATAGCAGTTTTTTGAACTCTTAAAAAAAGTTCCAATAACCCACAGCAGGGGGCGGAAAAATAGATTTTTCTTAAAAAAATTTAAATTATTTGTTTAATCATGCTCGATGAAGAGGCAGTTTTTGCTTAGAAAATTGGTACAAAAAGCCCCTTTCTATCACAGCCCATTAACAAGTTATAAGGCTTCAATGTTTTTTTTTTTCTAATTTTCGATTTTCCCCTCAATTCTGATTCCAAATATGGTTTCCAAAATGTTCTGTAACGTCAGGTTTCGAACACTGGAATAACCAGAAGCCTGAACAATTGGCGCAATCTCTTTTTTGTTGAAGTTAACACCAGTACTGAATTTCATTGAATTTGGAGGGGGTGTCGTCAACTCGTCGGTTGAATTGGGGTTTTTTAGCTCTTTATTTAAAACTTTTTTTTTTTACTCAAACAAAAATAAAAATTAAATTGTATGAAAAATAAAAAAATAAGTATATAACAAGACTTTAACTTAAGGAATATTTCTTTATGGGTTTTGGGGACCCTATCTTGAGAAATCATTAAACCCCAATTTTGAATTATTATTTCCAATTTCGCGCTATTTTCAAATGCCCATAACTCTGCAAATATGTACTACGAAAAAAATCCAAAGGCATTTGTGTAGACCTTAACTTGTAGAATATGACCGCCAAAGATCTGAAAGCCTACCGAGTTATAGTTTTTGAGTTATTTCACGATAAAATATTCAAGACCCCCATTCCCATATCTCGAAAATTAAGCAAGGTACAGCGAATCTGACCAAAATTTTGGAACAAAATCGATGGTGACCCTATAACAGTTCACGCACCTACTCATGTGCGGACCCCGTATATTGGAGCCTCGTAGGGTCTTTACATTGGGATACATATGGGGTATTCCAGGCCAAATCACTCACTTTTAGACCCGACCCCCTTCTATTAATTAATGCAAATTGCTCTTTTTCAGATTTTTATATCATGTTGGTGTTGAGTAATCAATTTTTCAAAATGGCGATTTTTTCAAAAAAATTAAAAAATGAAAATTTCAATTAATTTTGACCAGTAAAAATATAGATATCTTAAAAAAAGTTGGACAACGTTTTGTTGGTATTTAAATGTAGTTTTAGAAAAAAATATATGACAAAATTATTCGAAGTAATTATCACTTATTGGTTAACGTTTAAAGATTAAAATCGCCTTTTTGAAAAAGTCTGAAACCTTCGATTTTTTTTAAAAGTCTAAAAATTCTTCTTTAAAATTACGCAACTTTTAAGCCATAATTCGAGATATGATCACAATTTGTTCTATTTGTTTTTTTTTTCAAATTTTGAAAATTGCACTTTTTTTGACTCTGGTTTATTTTTATGGTGCTTCAAAAAAATTAAATTGGTAGATATTGACCCTAAATTACACTAGATATATTCATTTGTGGGTAAAAATATATCTCACAAACATTCAGGTTGACCTCGAATTAAAAAAAAAACGGATTACAAGGAAAAATATGATTTTTTTTTCTGTTTTCTAAATTTGTTTGGTATTTTAAGTTAAATTTGAATTCAGGTGGTTACAGAATTTTGATTTGGAGTAAAATGCCTCTCTGATAAGGTACTAAAAACTAAAATCGGTGGAAAATCAGCTAAGTTATTAAAACTTCCCCAGACATCTAACGTGTAGCAGACCACTATGGCTTAAAAGTTGCGTAATTTAGAGTAGAATTTTAAGACTTTAAAAAATCTAAGGTTTCGGACTTTTTCAAAAAGTCGATTTTAATTTTTAACGTAATTTCTTTGGAGCCCTCGAAAGCCCGACTTTTTTTCAATTAAGGTCAACAGTAGAGATGTCTTAAATTTTTCACCGGGTGTTGTCAATTTTTTTGGTTTTGTTTAAGAGCCAAAACTCATGTATTTCAAACAAACCCAAAAAATAGAAAATCCAGTTTTAAATCGAAGAATTTTGGGTTTTCAACACATTTGCTAATTAAAAAGTACTAAACGAAGTGACCGAGAAAAACTATGAGTGCCTCCGTACTCTATGGACTGCAACCAATTCAAATTTTAATATCAGAACCCCTGCATATTTTTGGTGCAATACAGTGTTATTAAAATTTTACTTATTTGTTTCTACTTAATAAAAAAACACGATCCACAAAGGTAAATAATTTTGTATATAGTAATGCCTGAAAGTATGCTATAATTTTATGTTTAGTTTTGAGTTACAAAAAAATATTGAACTGTGGGCTAATCACATAAAACGAAAACGATTGACGATGGATAAATGAAATCAAAATACATATCGTTTTAAATGAAAATTTTAAAATTTTTCTTTATTATATTATTAAAGAGTGTTGTCTAATCCAGAAACATTAAAAATTATGGAAATATTCAACTATTGTTTTACGTGATCGCAGTCCTGATTTAAGTTGTTTATAAACAGGGAAACCAAAAATATGCTCTAAAAAACACGTTTTATGCGCTTAAAAAATGCCCTTAAAAACTGAAAATATGCTCTAAAAACAATAAAAATATGCTCTTAAAAAAATTATGTCCCCTTTTTCGAGGTATTTTTTACAATTTTTTAGAGAATAGACCCAAAAAATACCGTTATGTGCGGTAGTTAGAGGGTTAACATGAAGCAAGAACAGGCCAAAGCGTAATCAATTGTCAGAACCCCGTTATTTTGGAAAAAAAACATTTCAATCCACTTACAAAATTAAAAAAAAAAAAAAAAACCTACAAAAATTAAAAAAAATTTTAAAAATAAGTGTTGTTATAAAAAAAATTCTCCAAAAATTAAAAAATGCTCTAAAAACTTAAAAAAATGCTCTAAAAAGTGAAAAAATGCTCTAAGAATTGAAAAAAATGCTCTAAAAATATGCTCTTACCCAGCAAAAACTTGCATTACCAAGTAATGAAATGTGTAATGGGAAGTTCAAAAGTTATAACTACTTCTGATTCGAATTACCTTTCCCATTACATTTACAAGCAAATGTGCCAAATGTAATGATTATCAAACCAATATTAATAACTAATTACATATATACTTATAGGTAATGAAAAAATTATTTAAAAAAAAAATTTCAAAAAATAAAAAAATATTTAATTTTATTTTGTTTTTATTCAAAATAATGTCAAAAAGTGAAAATCTAATTCTGAAATTTTTTTATTTTATTATAATGACTTATGTTAGTCATTATTAATAAGTCCTTATTTTACATTTCAAAATAATGCTAAAGGTAATTTTCTGTCATTACTAAGTAATTAGAATGGTAATGATGTGTCATTACCAAGTTTTTGCTGGGTAAACCTAAAATATGCCAAAATATGCTCTTGAGGCTAAAATATGCAAAAATATGCTCTAACAAATCGATGCCAGATTTCTTAAAATCTTCTGAAACGGATAAATATCTTTCCCATTTATCAATACAACGCGCAGGAAAAAACATGATACTGCATATTTTTGGTTTCCCTGTTTATAAACAATTAAATCAGTTAAATATTTGGTCTCTAACGAAGTTGTATTTGATGTAGTATCTAATTGCCATAACTTTTCTTATAACAAGTACTTTATTCATTAAAAACGTATAAACCCTTGCTAACAAGTAAAAAAAAATTGTGCTTACCCTTTACTAAAGTTCTCTCAACTAATGTTTTTAATTAAGTAAAGTTCTCTTACGACAATATAAACGTAACTGATAATTATTTTTTTTTTTTATTTTATTAAGAATTAACATATAATTACAAATCATATACTAATTTTACCTAACCGAGAACTGGTAACAATGACCTTCGTCTCGTTGTAGCGAAACAGACCAAGGCCTCTGGTGGGAATCGAACCCACGACCCCCAGACTCATAGGCTAGCACGCTACCAACTAGCATACTGGGGCGCCTTGTAACTGATAATTAAAACGGGTTCGTTCTTGGTCAAAATATTTTAAAAACCATTATGAATAAAATTTAGGTTAAAGTCTGCCAATGTTAAGCCCATATTCTAGCAGCTCGTTGTTTGCGATGTATAAGGAGCTGCTAGCTTTTGCTTGTGAGTATGTACGTAATGTTACAAGTAATATTTTCTGTACTACAAATTTCAGATTGTGTACCAGTTTTTTTATTGAAAAAGTTTAAGATTCTAAGACATTTTTTTCGATAGAAATAGTCTTTGATTCTATTTGATTTTTAAAATTGTTTTTGTAAAAGTTGTAAGCGGCATATGCCAAACCGTTTTACACATTAGGGCAGACGGGGAATGTGCCCAGGGCACCATATCTCTCGGGGCCCAGAAAGACCAATAAATTCGTTTATACGAAGAAACGATATTTAAGCACATAAAACGTTTTTTTAGAGTAAAAAAGTTTTTTTATACCCTCCACTCTAGTGATAGAGGGTATATATAAGTTTGTCATTCCGTTTGTAACAACTCGAAATATTGGTCTAGGACCAAACAAAGTATATGTATATTCATGATCCTCGATCGATTTTAAGACGATCTAGCGATGTCCGTCCGTCCATCTGTCCGTCTGTCTGTCAGTTGAAAACACGCTAACTTTTGAAAGACTTTACGGAGGTTTGTCATATATGTTGGGCATTTACCTGGTCAGAATGGTATTGCAATCCAGCAAAATCGGTCCAGTGGTTCAAAAGTTATGAGCAAAAGACTGAATTTCGGCAAGGGCTTTTCGTGAATTTACGAGATAAAAAACACGCTAAATTTCAAAAGGAAAATCTGAGAATGCTGACGCTTGGCATATATATTTTTCGTTCCACTGGCCTAGTTCGTGTTGAATTTCAGCTATATCGGTCCAGTGGTTCAAAAGTTATTAGCAAAACCGTGAATTTAAGATTTGTTTGACCTTAAATTCACGTGTTGAAAAAACCGAGCTTTAAAAAAACAATCTTTAAAAACATTGGTAAGTCACAAAATTACTTAAAAAAGTATTTTTGCCACTCAGAAATATCTTTAAACTTAAAAAAAAATATATACTCGAAAAAAAAAATATACACTCGAAAAAATTTTACACTGAAAAAAAAAAAATAGTTATTTATCTTTTTTTTACAAAAGAGACAAAAAAAAGTTTTTTTTTCTCAAAATTTAATATGTATTGCTAATCAAAATTGTTAACTTTTTCACGTTAAAAAATTTACTATCCTTTAAAATCATTCAATGTTCCGCCCCCTTCCATTATTGTTTTCGCATATAAAAATTTAACCGTAATAAATATAAATTATAACAAAAAAATTAAAAAATGTTGTCTTTAAATGCGACTATTAAGGCCCCGTATACCTTAAGACGGCCCAGAGGATATGGTACGAACAGGTTTGGGAACCAACGATACAATTTTCCAATGATATACATATAACCAAAATTTAATTGTAATTTGAACCTATAGCTTTGTTAACTTTATTTAATAAATGCCTGGAAACTTAATTGTTTGTTGGTCATTGGTACATATTGCCATAAAATAAAACCTGGATAACCTGTGTGCCTTGTACAATAATAGTGCACAACAAAATTAAATAACCCAGCGAAAAATTGAAGACACCTTTTTTTTGCCAAAGAAAACTTTTAATTATTTTTCAGTCCCCTAAAAATAATGGCCCGTGGCATAGAAAAATTAAAAGTCTATTTTAAGAAAAGTTTTATTTAAAATTTCAAGTTTTCTATAGATTTTTTGAAAGTCGATTTTAAAAACAAAAACAATTTGTTTGAAAATAAAATTAAAAGCTCATTTTAAATTTATTTTATTTTCTTGTGGTAAGTCTGTATATCACCGTTCGACACACTTTTGTACACATGGACCAGACCAAAAAATTCTGAAAGTAGGGCTGAAAATAAAATACACGTGTCTTCCAGTTTTTCTAGATCAATTCGTGTTTTCGCGAAAAACGCCAATAAAAAAAGTGGTATTTTTCCAAAGTAGTGTGAAATAAATCGAAAAATTTATTAAATCTACTTGTGAGCTAAATAATGTTTGAACACATCTTTAGTAAAATTTAAAGACGGTTCTTTTCGTGGAATATATTAACCCTCTATCTCCCATTTTTGGGGGTCATTTATGTCCTCATTTCTAATGTTCTCCTAGAAAACCATTAAATCATCCATTTAAAGGGTTAAAATGTTCTACAAAAATGTTCTGCATCAAATTTCACTAGGAGTTGTCAAAGGCCAAAAATTTGTGCGATGTAAGCAAAATGCTCAAAAAAGTAAAATTGTAAATATGTATGTGTGGTGTAACACAATTTAATAAAATAGGATTCTTTACAATTTTACTTTTTAAGCATTTTGCTAACATCTTACGAACTTTTGGCCTTTGACAACCCCTAGTGAATTTTAATGCAAAAGATTTTTGTGGAACATTTTAACCCTTTAAACGCACGATTTAATGCTTTTCTAGGTGAGTATTTGAAATAAGAACAAAAATTAACCCTAAAAATTGCAGATAGAGGGTTAATATATTCCAAGAAAAGAACCATCATTAAATTCTACTGAACTTATCTGTTAACACTATTTTTCTCAGAAGTAAATTTTCCATATTTTTTCGACTTATTTTACACTTCTTTTGAGAAACACAATTTAACATTATATTTTTTTTTTTGCATTTTCGCGAAAAAACGCGAATTGATTTAAAAAACCTGAGAGATACGGGAATGTTATTTTTATACCCACTTTCTGACTGTAGTGAATTTTTTCTATAGTGCGAATTTTTTTTTTTTTGCATTTTTCGCGAAAACGCGAATTGATCTAAAAAAACTGGGAGACACGGGTATTTTATTTTCGGCCGTACTCTCAGAATTTTTTAGTCCGGTTCATGTGTACAGCCAAAATTTGAAATTTGTCGGACGGTGTATTAAGACAAAACATTTTTTAAATATCCCAGAAAAATGAGGTCTAATAAAATGGACCATAT
The DNA here is from genome assembly GCA_963921195.1 of Pegoplata infirma. Lineage (NCBI taxonomy): Eukaryota > Metazoa > Arthropoda > Insecta > Diptera > Anthomyiidae > Pegoplata > Pegoplata infirma. Next base: position 16,155 of record CAWUER010000482.1, read on the forward strand.
TATTTTGAATGCATTTGATTGCATATAATTGAATTGATTCTCATTTGATTTTTCTTTCAAAATTTGTTTACTGGGTGGTTTACTTTTATTTGCATTTCCCTGTGTAGTTATATACTCATTGATACTGATTTATTTGTGTAAAATATACACGATGAATCCATTTTTGCGTATAAAAATCGTAATTATTGAAAAATTGTTTATCGCTTCTTTTTTTCATTTCCTAGAAGTGTCTTTTTATATCCTCCATTTATTTTCTGTGGTAGAGAGTAAATATAAGTTTGTCATTCCGTTTGTAGCTCATTGAAATCATAGATGGGACTAATTAATTAAAGGGACCAATTAATTGATGGTTTAATTACCATTTAGTTGATGTCAATGGTAATGAAATTTTTTTCATTACTATTGGTTGTATCAATTGTACCAATTAAATTACTTATCAATTTAATTACTAATGAAAATTAAAAAAAAATAATTACCATTAGTATGGCATCACTTAAAAAAAATAATTACCATTAGTAAAAGTCGTCACAATATTGTCAAAATCGTTAATATTTGGAAATATCTGTTGTTTTTTGTTTATGGTGTTTTAGTTTTTCACATTTTATAAACCAAACACACTTTGATTGCCTTTGTATAACACAATATTTGAAATTTTTATTTGCGTTTAGTTTTTTGTCTTTAATATTTTTTTGTAAGAACATACTTTGATGTTTAAATTTTTAACTTTTCAAAAAAACAAAAAATGTGCAAACCAATGGTTTTGAAACCAATTATAATTGGTGTTTTTCAACAATTGGTGCATTTCATTACCATTAGTAATTATTTTTTCAATTAAAAAAATTTAATTACCATTAAATGGTAATGAAAATTTTTTCATTACCATTGATATCAACCAATGGTAATTAAATTTCAATGGTAATGAAAAATTCCCATCTATGATTGAAATATAGGTCTGAGAATCCATAAAGTGTGTATGTTATGTATCAGTGATTGATTCTAAGATATTCTATCGATGCCCGTCTGTATGTCTGTTGAAATGGAGATTACGACCAAAATATATCACAGATATTACTGTCACTTTTCATATTCATTAGTTGTTGCTTTCATAAGTTTGGTATTTCATTTGAACAATATCGGCTCAGCGATTCAAAAGTTATGATCAAAAATGTAACACATAACCTTTAAATACAAATTGCTTTAAGTCGGCTGTTAGTTGACACAAGTGATTATAAATGAATACCGAATGGTATTTAAACTAGAAAAAGTATATTTTTTCCACCAAACATTTTTTACGAATTATTTTTTTTTAAGAAAAAATTTTTGCTCAAAATTTTTACCCTCCACTTACAAGGGAAGTATCTAAACCCTTATGATCCGATTTGCCTGAAACTTAATATATATATTAAAGAGACAATTTTAAGGTTGGGGTGTCTCGGCTTATCGGCCATATCGGGGATTTAGGGGTTCAAAACATGGGTCAAAAAATGCCGAAAAAATAGTTTTTTGGATTTTTCAGCCATTTCTTTTTAAGAAACTATATGATGTTTTCATATGAGAAGAAAGGTTTTTTTAATGCCTATCCAATGGTGGCATAACCTTGAAAAAAATCGGCTTCTTTAAATATTTTTTTCAGGAAAATGTGTAAATTTTGGGGGGTACTTATGTGAAGACATAGACCTACGATATCCGTATGGATAAGAAATAATCTTTATTAAATTTAAGTCGACCCGTATTTTTGCCCTAGATGATATTCCTGTTAGTTCGGAAGTTATCAAAATTTTCCCGAAGGTCCACATGGTTTCATAAGGGGACAACGAAATTTTTAAACACCGATATGGCCGATAAGCCGAGACACCCCAACCTTAAAATCGTCTCTTTAATATATATTTTAAGTTTCAGGCAAATCGGTTCATAAGGGTTGAGATACTTCCCTTGTTAGTGATAGAGGGTATATATAAGTTTGTCATTCCGTTTGTGACTCATCGAAATATCGGTATGAGACCCCATAAAGTATATATGGGGCATTCCAGGCCAAATCACTCACTTTTAGACCCGAACCCTTTCGATTTATTTTATTTTTGAATATGTTTTAGTACTTATTATATGCAACTTGGACACCAATTGTCAGCCTTTATTCCAAGATGGTGTTGAGTAAAAATTAAAAACTTGAAATTTTCAATAATTTTTGACCAGTTAAAAATATAGATATCTTAAAAAAAGTTGGACACCGTTTTGTTGGTATTTAAATGTTGTTTTAGAAAACAAATATTAAAAAACTATTCGAAGTAATTATCACTTACTTTTTTGACGTTTAAAAATTACAGAGCTGTATAGTCCAATTACTTTATTTGAAAATAACTCGAATATTGCAATATTTGTTTTTATTTTTATTTGGTTAAAAACAAAATAAAATATTTTAAAATTATTTGCGTTCTATGCAAATAAAATATCAAATAATATTTTATTTGGCTCAAGCCAAATAAAATAAAATATTCAAATATTTGTTTTAAAAAAGTTCAAATAAATTTTTTGTACGATTTATTTGCTTTGATTTTGGTCAAATAAAATATTTTAAAATTTTATTTGAACAAGAGAAAACCAAATATTTTGTTATTTGGTATGAAAAAATAAAATAATATTCAAAATACAAAATAAAAAAAAGTTGGTGCGATTGTATGCAGATGGCAAATAATGTCTCCAAATAACTTCAGCTATATCTTATTGGGACTCGTCTCTTAAATATATTCACCGTCTATCTAACATTTTTAATGGTAATTTTAGTATTTTTCGACACAATAAAAGAATACAATATTCATTTTAAAGTTGCATGCAAATAATTTAGGGTACTATGGTAGGGGTCGTTAAAAAATTGCTAACATTAGGGCTGGTGTTTTCTTTTAAACCCCCGTTAGGAAGAAATGGCTCAAAAATTGATTTTTGCTATTTTTTTGAACCCCTAAATCCCCGATACGGCCGAGACACCCCAACGTCAGAATCGTCTTTTTTTATATACTTTAAATTTCAGGCAAATCGGCTCATAAGGGTTGAGATACTTTCCTTCTTAGGAAACAGGATAATTTAATATTTCTTAAAAATTAGCAAAATAATCTGTTGAATTCTGTTATTTTTTTAAACTAAATGACAGAGAATTTCTATAAATCCATTTCAGCAGAAAAATCTGCTTAAGGTTTGCTAATTCAAACTGAAAGTTGTTTTACAGATTTTTCTTAACGGTATATGTATTAACAATTAATGTCGAATTTCGTTCACATTCGCTTACCAGATGCAGAAATAATGCATTTTGACTTTTCAGATTGTTTGAAATACACACAATTTTTCAAACTATTCTTGCACTTTCCCTCATTACTTAACCCACTGAAGCAATTTCCACAATTTTAACATAACAAACCTACGACCATGAAAAATATTAATATTCGAACTCAAGGCATCATTTTTTATCAAAAAATACCATATCTACAGATCATCGTTAGATCGACTTAAAAAAACTTGAAATATTTGATTAAAAATTATGCTTAATATTTACATCAGCATCTCAAAAACCTTAGCTTATATTAAAAACGCTGTTCCATAGTTACTTGCTTTTGCTAATTTCCTCGTTTTATGTTATCATCACCGTTAACATACAAACATTGAATTCGCACATGTTTGTTTCTTTCATTTTTAATTTTCAACCATTTTTATTAAAATATTTAATTGTTATTTTATTTTTTCCATACAAATCTGGCAAATAAAAAAACCAAAATATTTATTTGATATTTTTCAAATAAACATAAAATATTTGACAAAAATATTTGAAATATTTTTTATTTAAATAAAACTAAAATAAAATTATTTGAGGAAAAAAAGTTCAAATAAATATTTCCAAGAAATTTATTTGGTTTAAAATGTTTGAAATAAATATTTCGGTTTTTTTATTTGAACCGAAATAAAAAGAAATAAAAATATATTTGGTTTATTTTTCTGAGAAATAAAATATTAAAAATATTATTTCAATTTATGAAATAAAAATATTAAATAAAAAAAAAATATTTTTATTTGATATGATTATTTGAAATATACAGCTCTGACACAGTTCTCATATCGATGATTTCGAATAAGTTTTGTGTGGCCATATTCCCGCACCCTTAGCACACGATTTTGTGCCAGCCTTAGCTGTGTCCTAAGAGCGTATTCCTGGATGTATAGGTCCAAAGATGGTAAATCCAGAATCCTACACAGTGCATGTGTAGATGTCGTCCTGCGCGCTCCAGTTACAAACCCAAGTTATTAAAATTTTTTGGTTTTAAGAAAATGAAAATAGTAATTCTTGTTTTCTATTTCGTTAATTGTTAGCTTATATAGTCAAACTGATGTGGCGTCCTGCAACTTTTTTAAAATTACACACCAGCCTAAAAACATTATCATGTTAAAAATAATTTTTAAAAAATGTTTGAGAGATTTAAGACATTATTTATGATATTACAAACATTTCTCGGATTCTGAACAATTTTTTTAAAGAAAATCTTAAATTCTTAAAAAAATAATATCATATTTTAAGTAAATTTATTATAGCTTGAGGTCATTTTTCTTTACTACATAATTAAAACCATTATATTCTTATAGAATTATTTTCAGGAAATTTTTTTTCTGTCTTAAATTTATTTATGTTGTTAAATTTTCCGGTGTTTTGATCTCGTCAAGATCTTTTCAAGACTTTTTAACATAAACTCTAAAAACATACATTCTTTGTGCATTAGAAAAAGAAAATTATACCATTTCTAAGTAGAATGGCGAATAAAACAATTTATGTTCTTAATAAAAATTAATCAGTATTTTATTAAAAACAATTTTATCGCAATGAAACCCTGTTCTTTTTGACAATTTAAGCGACAGTATTGTTCTAGAAAAATTCTTAGGTTCTAGAACAAATTTTCAATAGAGAAAGTTACTTTACAAAATACTTCTTTGAATTTAAAAAATTTTGTATTGATAATGTTTTGCTGATTATTTGGGTGAACTTGCCAAATTTTTTTTTTTAGAAAAAATAATGTTAATTGCCATTCCATGCAAAAAGAATTGAAATATCCGTCCAAGAACCCATTAAGTTTATATACTATTGATCCGTTTCTAAGACAATCTAGCTATATACATCCGTCCATCTGTCTGTGGAAAGCAAGATGCAGTCTAGACCAAAAGAGCTTTAAATTTGGTAAATGAGTGCATTACTTAAGTGCAAAAAAGGTTTCTTTACATTTTGGAGAGTATAAATGATTCCGCACAGAAGAATTTAACACTCTCACATGTTTTTTGTACATTTGTTAAACAAATGGAACATTTTTATGACAGAATTGTTTAAAGCAAACCAAAATACGTTAAAAATATAAAATTAACTTAAAAAAAAAAAAATTTTCTCTGAAGAATTTTTTAATTTTTTCCGAAGCCAATTTTTCGTATGCAAAATTTTTTTTTTAGGTTTTTTTTTCTTTTTTTTCTGAATCTTAAAGCGAACCAAAAAAAATTAAAAATATAAAATTAACTTAAAAAAAATCTTTTTTTTTTTTCTGAAGAATTTTTCAATTATTTCCGAGGCCAAAGTGACCAAAAAACATTAAAAAATCGATTTTTCTATGATTTTTTTTTTTCTAAATCTTAAAGCAAACCAAAATACGTTAAAAACATAAAATTAACTTAAAAAAAAAAAAAAACTCTGAAGAATTTTTTAATTTTTTCCGAGGCCAAAGTGAAAAAAACAATTTTTATTTTTTAATTAAAATTAATCAGAATATGAGATAAAAATGTAAAATTCATATAAAAAAAATATTTTTTTCGCTGAAGAAATTTTCAATTATTTCCGAGGCAAAAGTCACCAAAAAACATTAAAAAATCGATTTTTCGTATAAATTTTTTTTAGAATCTTTTTTTATTTATTTACGTTAAAAATATAAAATTAACTTAAAAAAAAAACTTTTTTTTTCTGAAGAATTTTTCACTTTTTTCCGAGGAACATTCAAAAATAGATTTTTCGTATGAAAAATTTTTTAAGTATTTTTTTTTAATTTTTTTCTACATATTTAAGCAAACCAAAATGAGATAAAAATATAAAATTCACTTTAAAAAAAAAATATTTTTTTTCGCTGAAGAATTTTTAAATTTTATCCGAGGCTAATGTGACCCAGCAAAAACTTGGTAATGACACATCATTACCATTCGAATTACTTAGTAATGACAGAAAATTACATTTAGCATTATTTTAAAATGTAAAATAAGGACTTATTAATAACGACTTACCTAAGCCATTATAATAAAATAAAAAAATTTCAGAACTAGATTTTCACTCTTTGACTCACTGTACATTATTTTGATTAAAAATAAAATAAATTTAAATATTTTTTTATTTTTTTAAATTTTTTTTTAAATAATTTTTTCATTACCTATAAGTACATACGTAATTAGTTATTAATACTATTTTGATAATCATCACATTTGGCACATTTGCTTGTAAATGTAATGGGAAAGGTAATTCGAATCAGAAGTAGTTATAACTTTTGAATATCCCATTACACATTTCATTACTTGGTAATGTAAGTTTTTGCTGGGGACCAAAAAACATAAAAAACATTAAAAAATCTAAAAAAAAAAAACAATTTTTTCTCTGAAAAAAAAAATATTAAAAAATCGATTTTCGTAAGAAAAATTTGCTTAAGATTTTTTTATTTTTTAGATTTTAAAGCAAACCAAAAAAAGTTAAAAACATAAAATTAACTTAAGAAAAAAAATATTTTTTTCACTGAATTTTTCAATATGGTAAAAAAAAAACAGGAGTAAACTTTTTGGCTTCGGAAATTTCTTTAAATTTTTTCCGTAGCCAAATTAATTTTGTTTTTTTAGTTGTGTTAACTTAAATTAAATGAAATGATGATTCGCACATACAAACTTAGTGTTGAATTACATATTTTAAAACGATAAAATAAAATAAAAAAAAAATTGGGATTTGGCCAGACTGGCTTCCGAAAAGCTCATATATTATTGATCCATGATAGATTCTTAGACATTCTTTGAATGTCCGTCTGTCCGTCCGTCCGTACGTCCGTCCGTCTGTCTGTAGATAACACAATGCAGTCCAAAATAAAAGAGCTAGGATCCTAAAGTTTGGTACAAATATGTCTTATGGTCAACGGCAGGTTAAGTTCGTAAACGGGCCAAATCGGATAAGGGGGAAAACGTTTACCTTTTAAGAACTAAACCAACCTCTGAAAAACTAAATTTTTTTGAATGTTTTTTTTTTTTATTTTTATTAAGCAAATGAAGCATTTTTATAAAAGAAGAAGAAGTTCAGAGTCCTGTAGTCGGACCCCGGGATTTAGTAAAGGTCGATATTTTTGGGTCGCCCTCCCTTTGTGGGCGTGGATGTTAAAAAAAATCATTAAAATTATGATAAAATTGTATTACTGTTGTGCAAAATGTCTTATAAATGAATTAGTAAAAATTGATCGTGTGAGAGAAGGTATACACACAGCTCCCCTCCAAACCCTTACCACCACAAGAAAAAAACGCCACTGGATTTTTTTTTTATATTTTTAACATGTTGGCGGGAATAAAATATTCGGCACAGCCGAATTTAGTACTCTTACTGTTTTTTTTTTTAATTTGCTGTTTCAGAACTTTTTTTTGTTATAGAACAAGTATCTGTTTCGTTAGTAAATTTATTTTCTAACATAATTGAAGGTTCTGAGACATTTTTCTTTTAAAATCTGAAATTTGCCGCATTTATACATAAATGCTTTCATTTCCGTGAAAATTTTTTTTCAAATTTTGACCAATTTTCTGGCAGAAAAATTTTCAGACTTGAAAACATTTTCTTTCAGAAACATTTTCAGATTCTAAAATGTTTTTTTATTTTATTTAACAACTTCTTTTTTTGTACTTTTCATTGTTATTTTTTACTTAATACTGAAATTTGTGAAATTAGTTCAGATGGGGCCCGGGGGCCCCTGTATACGCCACTTGTATCAACCATGGGATACGTAACTGGCTGTTAAGTGTACTTACTATTTCTGGCCAGTCCAGGTTTAGAAAATAACACTTTAAAATTTAACAGACCAAACTGACAATCCCAGATTAAAAACAGATATAAATTTTTCATATTTTTTAAACCAGCTACTGTTAAAATACAGAAAAACACAATACATATACACTTTATAATAAAAATAAAACACAATTGCAAATACTTGAGAACAGTAACCATGCGTTAAAAAAGAAAGATAATGAAATGAAGCAACAGCTTTAACCATCCACATATCAAATCACAATTAAAACAAAACAATCAAAACGGAAATGAAATTCTTGCGGAAATAAAATGTTGAGCAGTTCTAAGAAAATAAAAAAAAATACAGATTCAAATATTTGAACGAATTCTTAAAAATATTCTACAGACACAGTTTCTTCAAATATTTTTTTTTTTTTACAGAACTTATAATTAAATTTTTAATTTAATAATAAAGCATATAAATTTTCATAATGGTTCTGTACATTAAATAAATATTTTTTTTAAATATGAGGCATTCCACACCAAATTTTCCGCGAAAGAAAAACAGGTGTACCATTAATATTTGGTGTACCAAATATATGGAATTAAGAACATTGCGTTTTTGGTTTTTAAATTTTTCAATAACTGGGAAACGTAGGCGTGGTTAAAAAATGGAAAAATGTTAAGACTTGTGTCGAGTTTTCTTCAGCTGTTAGAGCTGAAGGAGTAGTTTTATAAAAATGTAATCATTATATTGGAGCCCCTTAAAGAGTGGAAGTGATTAGGTGTGTTTGCAAAAAAATTAAGGTGGTAAAACCTAATGGGGCTCTCGAGGCGAATGCGGGGCGATTGTGGGGCTTTTTCTGGATTTTTTAGTCAAAATCGTTTAATTTCATGGTACGGAGTGGTCTTCATTAGCTTATTAGGGTGGCTGAACACGTTCAGATTGTTTTGGTATATTTATAAGAGTTGTTCAGCTGTTGGTACATTTTTTCCAAATATTGTTACAGAAAATCAATTGTTCTTAAATGTTGTTTGTCCATGACCTGCTTTAAAACTCAAACAATATTGTTCATCAGATAATTCCACACTACTGGTACATCTTACTGTAGTCAATCATTAACTTAAAACCTATAACCGTTTTTAACCTTGAATAAAAAACATTATTAAGTACAATTACTGCTGCTTAATGAAGCGTATGAAAACATCCCAGCCAGAAAAATACGGTGGGGCCTACATTGGCAAAGCGTTGTAACCGGTACAACAAACGTTGGCAAAACATCCGTTCTACAACGATTACCGTATTGGCCCAATATCTAAATGATAACGCCAGTTGTACGTGTGCCCACGGTTCTAGCCAATGTTGGCAAACTGTGGGCAAAACAAAAAATACTGTACTGGCATAATATCTAAATGATAACGCCAGTTGTACGTGTGCCCACGGTTCTAGCCAATGTTGGCAAATCGTATTAAAAAAAAAAATACTGTACTGTCACAAAATCTAAATGATAACGCCAGTTGTACGTATGCCCACGGTTCTAGCAAACGTTGGCAAACAGTGGTCAAAACAAAAAATGCTATGCGTAAACAGTCTATGCGTAAACATTCTAAAGCAGTCATGCGCATTTTTGTAGTTCCTATTCCCGCGGGAATAGGCTAAAAAATGCTGCTTGTGCGCTGTCGACACACGCACACTATAAAATTCTGTTGCTTGAGCAAATTTGTTGACTTTTCGCTTGCTACTACCCACACAAGCATAAATGTTATAGTATGTGTGTGCGCATCGCTGTTCTAAAGACATATTTTTAAAGTGAAACATTTTTCTTAAAATTTCTGATTATTTTGATTATCCAATGCCTTCAAGTGAAATTGGTTTGTATCGTGTTGAAAATTTAGATGAAATTTGTACTGAAATTAATATAAGCATGGTTGAATTTAAATGTATTCTTACAACATCTCATAACGAAAAAATTGCAATGACTCTTTTACATGCGTAATTTAAATAATATTTATCAGTTCTATTATTCATATCTTAAATGTTAAGATAACACTGCTCTACAAATCTAAGGTTTGTCGCTGCGTTTTGGATGAAACCAAAAAAAGTTGATAGATTTTGGTGCCCCGATTCCAAAACCGTCACTCAAATTTTTCTATCACGTCACAATTTTTAGAAAATCGCGGTTAAAGTGTCAAAAAAGGCCCATTTTGACCATTTTTGAAGGCCTATAAAATAAGATCATGACATGCAAATGACTTGGTATCAAGCTCATTCGAAAGTCTGTAATTTTCTTTTGGAATTTAATTTTCTAAAATGGCAAAAAAATCATTAGCAACAAGTGCGTTAAATCTAAAATTTACGTAAAAAACACTGTGTAAATAAACTAAATATTTAAAAAATGGAAGGTTTTTTGTTAATGATTTTTTACCATTTTAAAAAATTATTTTTTTAAAATATATCATCTTATCTTTAAGAGAAAATTACAAACTTTTGAATGAGCTTGATACCAAATCATTCGCATGTCAGGATATTATTTTATAAGCTTTTAAAATGGGTCAAAAATGCCCTTTTTCGGCACTTTAACCGCGAATTACTCAAAATCCTGACGTGATAGACAAATTTGGACTCCGGATTTGGATTCAGCGCAACAAACTCTATCCAAATCACTAACCAGAATCCAATACGCATTTTCTTGTTGAGCTGTGTAATCATTAAAACATTATTTAATAATAAGTTTTTAAAAATAAATTTAATAAAAAAAATTATTTTATTTTGTTCTGTATATAATGAGAAAATTTCGACAAGGTGTAATATTTTGTGTAAAAACTGCGCTTTGTCAGTAAATTTTTTTTTACTATTCGATATTTCTGCAAAGCGTAGTATTTTTTGTGTAGCCTATGTTTTGCCAGGACATTTTTTTTGTACTGTATATGTAGTGAGAAATTTCGACAAAGCGTAGTATTTTTTGTGTAGCCAATGTTCTACCAGTACATTTTTTTTTGTACCGTTGGCAATTTCTGGCTGGGATATTAACAAAATATATAAAGTATACGCCCTGGATATACGGTGTCTCGCAGCTTATTTCGTGTGAAAGATACTAGTTAGAAATCCAGTCAAGACAAAGTTAACCAAAATAGACCTAATTATTATCAAATTAGTATTTTTGTAAAAAATCCTGTGTATGTAATTTATCAAGCTTTAATTAAAGCTTAATGGCGTTCAGATTGTGTAAATATTAAATGTGCTACGAGGGTCGAAATGGAAATTGAAATTATTGAAAGACCTTTTTTAGAAAATTTCTTAAAAATATTTCTAGGTCGATTTTATTCAAGTTTAAACATTAAAAATTTAAAAAATAGCCCAGTATTTAATATGCATTTATTAAATAATTTTCCCAAAGACCCAAACAAAACTCAAAAACACAGTAAAAGAAATTCGAATTTTTTGACCTCTAATTCTCTTGACCACCAATTTTTGGTAAACAAAGAAAAGATTTAATTGTTTAATAATTTTACTACACCTAAGTGTATAGTAATGAGATATGAAAATAATTGAACATTTCCTTTGTTTACAAAAAATTGGTGGCCAAAAGAATTGGATTTTAAAAAATGCGGACTTCTTTGACTGCATTTTAAAAATTTTGATTTTTGTTTGGGTCATTGGAAAAATTACTTGATAAATAAATATATTTTATTGGACTATTCTTTAAATTTTTAATTTTTGATCTTGAAAAAAATCGATTTAAAAGTATTTTTAAGAAATTTTCTAAAAAACGTTTTTCAATAATTTCAATTTCCATTTCGACCCTCGTAGCACGTTTAGTATTTACTCAATCTGGACGCCATTAAGCTTAAATTAAAGCTCGATAAACTACCTACACAGCACTTTTAACAAAATTATATAAAGAGAAAATAAATCACGCAAACTCACGCAAAAAATTCGACTCATGCATACTCACTCACACAAAAACATTACTCACGCACACTCACTCGCGCAATTTTTTTCTCTACTCACACTCACTAACAATCACGTGAGTAAAATTGAATTCAGTCACACTGACGCGTGAATCACGTGAATGACGCTTTAATCTGCTCATGTCCCATCTCTATTAGAAACAATAAGTAACACTGTGCTACAAAAAACACAAAATCGAATATACTTTTAAAATGAGGTAGTTAAGGTTGTAGGTCTCGTGGGAAAGATCACAAAAATACCCATCAAACTTGCCTGACACCCTCAAATTTTAAAGGTTTTGTCAAAAAACTATTTTTTGGGACTTTTCTCACTAAACCACGTGTAACTTAAACATTTTTCAACCGTTTTGGATAGAATATGGCATTCACACTTGCGACCTTAAACAAGTTGTTCAACACAACACCAGAAACAGAATAAAAACGTAAAGGACACGGAACAAAGACTTTTTTAAACATCTCACTCTTAAACACTTCAAAACAGCAAGTGTGAACGCCGTAGAAGAAGGATAGGGCTTTTCATGGGTGTGAATTGGTCTATACATATAAAATAGATATGTATTGATTTTTCAAACAATATCTAATTTTCTGTTAATTTTTTTAAAATTTTTTGAGTTTATCGACTTTTTTCTGCTATAGTTCGTTCAACAACATTTATATTTATAAACGTATTCTTAAAGAAAATATAATTGTGAATACGATGAGCTTTATGCCGAAAAAATCGGATAACAATTGACAGAGTTGTGATAATTTTTCTAAAAAAGAAAATTAAGATTTTGCTTGAAATTGACGTTCGGATAAAAAAAATTAACGAACATACTAAGAGGTCGCTTATCATTATTTTCAAGGTTTTTGGCTTCCTCAATTCGAATTTGACCTTGAAATTGCGCTATCTTATTAAGTTTTTGATATATCAATTTATTTTAAATATCTCATAAACCTGACGAGATAGAGCAATTTAAAGACCAGATTAGGATTCAGCGCGCCAAAAACCTTTAAAAATATTGTACATGACCTCTTATGATAAATTTATTTTTTTTTTGCCTGGGATATCTGAACGGCGATTTCTTGCAAAATCTTAATTTTCTTTTTTAGAAAAATTTTCACAACTCTGCCAATTGTTATCCGATTTCTTCAGGATAAAGCTTATCGAATTCAGAATAAAATTTTCTTTAAAAATATATTTATAAATATAAAGGTTGTTAAACGAACTATAGCAGAAAAAAAATTGATAAACTTGAAAAATTTTCAAAAAATAACAAAAAAAAAATAGATTTAATTGAAAAAATCAATAAATATATTTCTTATATGTATAGACCAATTTACACACATGGAGAGCCCCCTCCTTCTTTTATCAAAAACAGTTAAAAAATTTAAAATCGGTTGAAAATTTTCTGAATTACACAATGTTTAGTGAGAAAAGTCACAAAAAAAAAAAGTTTTTTGACAATAACTCAAAAATTTGAGGGTGTCTGGCAAGTTTAATGGGCATTTTTGTGATCTACTCGACAAAACCAACAACATATACTGTATCACATCAGAAGTATTTTTTCACTGTAGCACAGTGCAATCATGGTGGTTAATGTTTTTAAAATTTAAAATAAATATATAAATATTTTTTCTTTTGTTTCTGTACTTAAGTTCAAAAACAACCAGTTTTTGTTAATCTACAAATACACATTAAACTTGTGTAAATTTTACATTTGTACAACATCCACAATTTTTCTTCTTTAATCCATTGATAAAATTATCATTACTCTCAACAATTGGGTGAATGAAAAAAAAAGAACAAAACAAATTAAGCTTTGAATCATTGACAACTTAACACCTCTACCGCAAAAGATGAAGAAAAAAAAACACAATGAAAAGAAAAAGACACTCAAAATAATAACTCTATTAAATTACAAAGATACTCTGCTGAGCCAGCAGAAAATATCCTAACTATTTCCAACCTGATATAAATTTTGTAATTTTACGAAGAAAACTCTGTAAAATATTTTCGATAAAATACAACTAAGAGTGTTAAATTCGGATGTGCCGAATCTTTTATACCCGCCAACATGCAAAAAAAATAAGAATAAATGCAGGGGCACCGCTTAAATTCTGTGCACTTTAAAAATTGTAGATTTTTAACTTTTTTGTGAAAATTAAATTTTTTCCCACCAATCGTTTATATGCACCCGCTTTAATGCGTCTATACTAAAAAAATTGTAAGTTAACAACTTCTTTACTATTTTTTGTGAAAAATAGAAGTTTTTTGGTCCTCCAACTTCACTTAACAGTCTCGTAAAATTTACGACATTTTATTGTATTTTTATACGCTTTTTTTAATGTAGTTGAAATAGAGTTATAATTTTGAGTGTATTAAATGGCAATAGCATAACATCAAATAAAGGCAATTTAATGTAAAATAACATATAAATCCTTATATGGCCTTCAACGAAAAAAAATAATAATAATATAAATCGAAACACCAATACCCTTAATTTTCTACTTGGTTCAAGAAACGGAAGTAAAAGAGATGGGTGAAAAGGAAACAAAGTGGCAGTGTAGTATTTCCATTTTTTTTACATTATCAGTCAAAAAGCCTAAATTAGCTAAATCAGCATTAAACTTATTCAGCTGTTTATATATTTTCTTGCCATTTTTGATGTTTTTTTTTTAACACTGGAAAAAGTTTGGTATTTTCTAATACTTTTTTGGTTTGTTTTGTGGTTAAAAGAATGAATTCATTTTAAAGCAAGATTGGTTTAGCGAAACGAAAAGCAGTAACGGGAAAACGGTGACAAATTTTTATTTAGTTATTATTAGGTATTTAATAAATAAAGTTTTGATGGCTTTTAATGATTTCTAAGGTACTTCCTAAAATCCTGCAACAGTTTTCATATAGAAAAATTATTAGATTCTTTAAAAGAAAAATTGACGGATTCAAAGTCACATTTCCTATAAAAATTTTCTCAGAATCTTCCAACAGAAAAATTTTCAGATCCTAAAAATTTTTCATAAAAAGACTTAAGATTCTAAAATATTTTTTAAACAAAAAAATTCTCTATTTTCCAGACAAGGAAAAAAAATAAAATTTAAAATTCGTTATTGATTAAATTCAATTTTGAATTTTTCAAAAAATTCAAGAAAGAATTTTAAATAAAATTGTAAAAAAATTTATTTAAAATTCTTAAAAGAATTTTATTAATAAAAAAAAAAGAATTTTATATTCATACAAACAAATATAATAAAAGCAAACAAATATATTTAAAACAATATATTAAAAATGTTTGAAAATTTATTTTTGGAAAAATAAAATTATATTTTTTTTGAGAGTTTTATTTTTGGAAATAATAAAATTGAAATGTTTTAGAGAAATTTATTTAAACAAAAATTTTATTTTAAATACCTTATGAAATTTAAATAAAATTTGAAATCTTTCCTTGTCTGCTATTTTCATAAAAAAATTTTAAGAGTTGGAAATATATTTCTCATAAAAAAACTCTTAGATTCTAAAAGGTTTTTCCTGTAGAAAGTTCGCCGATTTTAGAATTTTTTTTTTTTTTTCAGTAAAATTCTTGCCAGATTCTAAAATATTTTTTCTAAGGAAATTCCCAGATTCCCCACATAGATTCTTAAAAATGTTGCCTGCAGAGAAAAGAATTCTTAATACTTAAATAAATAAATAATTATGTACACATTATTTTTACACGCATTTTTTTTACAAAAATACTAAATAAAAGTTTTTTAATCAAAATAAAATTTTTCTAGTCAAAATTTTTATTATTTTTTTTTTAATTAAAAATATAACAATTTCGTAAATGTATTTCCAGCATAGTTCATAGTAATGGGTTCGGTCAAGTCGAATTTAACTTATTAAAAAAAATCCCGCTTTTTAGACCCAAATCCCGATTTTTCAACCATTCTATCCCGCTTTTCAGTAAAAAGCCGTTGGTCAGGTTATATATGAGGCATTCCACACCAAACGTCCAGCGAAAAAAAACATGTGTACCGTAAACTTCTGAATAGCTTGTATGGATAGCCCTATATGGAGCTTACAAAATTGCGTTTTTGGTTTTTCAATTTTTCAAAAACTGGGCTTAGGCGGCCACTTTTTTTTTTTTTTTTAATTTTTTTTTTTTAAGTTTAGATGTTTTTCGTTCGTTTTCATTTTTTTTCGAGAAAATCGCATTTGAATTTAAAGGACGAATGATGATTACTAAAACATTGAATTTATTCACCATAATACAATTACACCTTCTTCTGTACGAAACACAATAGCAACAACCACACAAGAATTGAAAAACCACGATTTAGTTGATACTTGCTTAACAGCCAACTTACAAGGGAAGTCTCCCTAGTGCCACGCGCGGATCTTTATGGAATTGGTTTTATTTTGTAGAGCAGAAAAAATAAAGGGACACATATTTTTTTTAGCGGCCCAAATTCATATTTAGGGGGTAAAAAGGAGGGGGGAAGACAAGGCCATTTTTCAGTTTTTTTCGTTTATCTCCTATACTGTGCAAAGAAAGCTAGTCATGTTACATACCAAATGAAAGGTCTTTGGAAAACCTATCTACGTGTGCTAAGAACGTGTCCAAACATGCACAACTTTTCGTAATATTGAGTAAAATACCAAAATTTTAGGACATTTTTGTTAATAAGTCGAAAAATATTAACTTCTTTGGCCCGTTGTTAGCACCACGAGATAGGTATTTTTAGTACCTTTAATCTGATACCACACATGCCTATATTAATTTTGTTTAAATAGGCGTAAATCGTAAAAAACTGAAAAAGGTCAATTTCCCCCCATACAAATCGACCCCCCCTAAAAATGAGTTTGGGCCGCTAAAAAAAAATACGTGTCGAATTAATTTTCGTTCCTAACAACATATCCAAATTTCATGAAGATCGGAGGGTGACACCAGGGAGACTTCCCTTGTTAGCGTATCGGTCTAGAATGATCGTATCTAAGAGGCAGTTAATAGCAAAAACATTACAGATCATGGGTTCAATCCTTGTCGGCTGCGATCTGTTAATAATTTTCACATATAGAATATAATTGACTATTAACTGAATAAATTTGACATTAAAAGTTTTTCTGATGATTATAACTGGATTATATGAAACTACACCCAAAAAAAAAACGTGGGTAATTCAATACTAAAAATTTAACTAAATTTTAGTCCAAAAGGACCTAGTGCAGGAATTGGTAACCAATACTTAAATTTTTTACTAATATTATTCAAAACCAGTAAAAATTACTAATTTTAGTACTTTGAAGATACTAAAATTAGTAACTAATTAGTAGATTTTTGTACAACATCACTTACTAAACCTTTTACTGTAGAATTATTTTGAGTGTAGTAAAAAACGAACCAGGATGTCTTAAATTTTTAGAAAAATAAATTTTTCTTTCACACCTTTCTCAATTCAAACTAGAGATGGGCGCGTGAGTGAATTTTGACTCACGCACGCTCACGCTCACGAAATAAAAATATTTCTCACGCACGATCACGCACGAAATTTATTTTTTCTGCACACGTTCACGCACGCTCACCTTCACGCACGCTCACGTGAGTAACTCACGAAATAATCATGCTCACGAAGACTCACGAAATTAAAATAAACAAATTTTTATTTTATTTCTCGATTTTTTGCACAAAAAGAATTTAAATTCCTAAAAACAATCATATACATTTATTTAAATCACAATTTGGTATTAATTACCCTCTAAATTCAACATGTTGACGATTTTCTTACTTGTTTTCTGTTTCAGACAGCACAAAACAATCACGCAAACTCACGAGAAAAAAATTGCTCACGCACACTCACGCACGAAAGTATTTCTTCTAATCACGCGCACTCACGATCACGTGAGTAAAAATAAATTTTACTCACGATCACGCGTGATTCACGCGTGAATCACGTGAATCACGAAAAATTCGTGTCACGCGCGCATCTCTAATTCAAACCATATATTCATAACAATTTTGTTATTTGCTTGTATTTTCTTGTATTAACGTTGCGAATGAGTAATATTCATGCAATTAATAATACTCATTCGCAACGTTAATACAAGAAAATATAAGCAAATTACAAAATTGTTATGAAATTTAAAATTCAAATGCGATTTTCTCGAAAAAAACGAAAAATGCTTTTCTGATTTTTTTGTGTGGATCGACAAACATCTAAACTTAAAAAAAAAATTAAAAAAAAGTGGCGGGATTTTTGATAAATTAACTTTTTTAAAAAATGGAAAATTTCAGAACAGGTTCTGAAAATTTTCCAAAGGAAAAAATTTTCTTCGATAGCCTATACAAAATTATATAAGAATGTAAATTTTTTGTGATTGTGGTGCATTCCGTTTTAACGTGATAAATATTTAATCAAGGCAACTCGCCACAAATTTGACCATTTTTCAATATTTGACCACGCCTTCTAAGCCCAGTTTTTGAAAATAAAAAACCCAAAAACGCAATTTTCTTAGTTCCATATAGGGCTATCCAAATAACATATTCAGAAATTTACGGGACACATGTTTTTCTGTAGAGGGACATTTGGTGTGTAATGCCTCATCACACCATATATCGTTTTTTTTATTTACAGAATTATGGCGGGTCAAAAAAAAGTGAGAAAAATACATCACGTTTAAAGAGCTGTAACTTTTTTACCAATGACTTGATTTTAATGGCTCTTATGAAAGCTGGGGTCTAATATTTTTAAAATAATAATATTTTTAAAATAATAAGGGTTTTTTACAGAAATGATGCAAAAATGCAAAAACTTTTTACTTTTCAAATATTTAAAAAAACGCATCTTCGATTTTTATTATACCCTCCACTCTGGTGATAGAGGGTATATATAAGTTTGTCATTCCGTATGTAACACATTGAAATATTGGTTTAGGACCCCATAAAGTATATATATTCATGATCCTTGATCGATTTTAAGTCGATCTAACGATGTCCGTCTGTCTGTCTGTCTGTCTGTCTGTCTGTCTGTCTGTCTGTCTGTCTGTCTGTCTGTCCGTCCGTCTGTCTGTCTGTTGAAATCACGTTTTTGGCCATAATCCGGAACCGATTTTAACGCTTGGGATACCAAAGTTGCGGAATTTATCCAGGCAAAAACTAGTGTATTTTTTTTTGAAATCGGTTAAGTACTTTAAAAGTTATGAGTGAATTACTGAAAAAACTCTTAGTGATTTTCATCATAACCCTAAATTAATTCATATTTTGTGTAGATACATACATAACAAAGAATACGGAAATGAAAAAAAAACGGAGAAAAAGAAAAAAATGTTTACAAAAAAACTTTAAAATATGTAAAACAAAATCTAAATTTAATTAAAAAAAAGTTCGTTAAGTAATAATAAAAAAATTAATTGTTATTTTTATGTACAAAGCATGTGTGTGTGTCCGTTTTTTTGCTTCGTCATATTAACGGGGTTGCCAGACTTTTTTTGGCTTTGTCGCAAACTCGGATGTAAAATATCGCCAAAATTTAATTTTGTTCAGATTTCTTAAAAAAAAAAATATTTTTATTTAAAAAAAATAAACTTTGTTAAATAATAAAAGACAGAAATAAACTTTATGGCAAAAATCGCCCAAATCCGGAAAATCTATATATATAAAAGAGTAATGTGACTGACTGACATACTCATTCATCATCGCCCAGCCCAAACCGCTAAAGTTAGAAACTTGAAATTTGGACTGTAGGTTTACGTCCCGGAATAAAGATCCACTAAGGATGGATTTTTGCCAATGTTGATTCTAAGGGGGTAAAATGGGTAAAAAACTGTACTTTTGGTACTTTTTATATCTCCCGATATAATGGTCATAGAAACTTGAAATTTGGACTGTATGTTACCCTCCCGCAATATAGATCCACTATGGCTGGAGTAAAAAACTGTACTTTTGGTACTTTTTAAATCTCCTGATTTAATGATCATAGAGACTTGAAATTTGGACTGTATGTTCACCTCCCGGAATATAGATCCATTAAGGCTGGATTTTTGCCAGTGTTGATTCTAAGGGGGTCAAAAGGGTAAAAAAAATACTTTTGGTGCTTTTAATATCTCCTGAAATAATGGTCATAGAAACTTGAAATTTGGACAGTATGTTCACATCCTAGAATATATGTAGATCCAGCACGGCTGGATTATTGCCAATGTTGATTCTAAGAGGGTAAAAAGGGAAAAAATCTGTACTTTTGGTACCTTTTATATTTCCTTAAAAAATTGTCACATAGACTTGAAATTGGGACTGTATGTTCACCTCCCGGAATATAGATCCCCTAAGGCTGGGATTTTGCCAATGATGTTTCTAATAGGGTAAAAAGGGTAAACATATGTACTTTTGTTACATTTTATATTTCCTTAAATAATGGTACTAGAAAATTGAAATTTGCAATGTCGGTTTACCTTCCGGAAAAAAGATTCACTAAGGCTCGGGTTTTGTCAATGTTGATTCTACGGGGGCAAAATGGGTAAAATAGTACTTTTGGTACTTTTTTTTTATTTACTGAAATAATGGTTATTCAAACCTGAAATTTAGAATGTAGGATCCTTTAGTGAAATAAAACATTTTGGAACAAGTACTTTCTGAAAATTCAGTACCGTTTTCAAAAAGTACCTTTTATAAAAGGTTCCTTTATAAAAAGTACTTTTTATAAAAAGAACCTTTTATGAAAAATACCTTTTATAAAAAGTACCTTTTATAAAAAGTGCCTTTGATACAAAGTACCTTTTATAAAAAGTACCTTTTATAAAAAGTACCTTTAATAAAATGTATCTTTTATAGAAAGTACCTTTTATTAAAAGTACCTTTTATAAAAAGTACCTTTTATAAAAAGTACCTTTTATAAAAAGTACCTTTTAAAAAAAGTACCTTTTAAAAAAAGTACCTTTTATAAAAAGTACCTTTTATAAAAAGTACCTTTTATAAAAAGTACCTTTTATAAAAAGTACCTTTTATAAAAAGTTCCTTTTATAAAAAGTACCTTTTATAAAAAGTACCTTTTATAAAAAGTAGCTTTTAAAAAAGTAGCTTTTAAAAAAAGTAGCTTTTAAAAAAAGTACCTTTTATAAAAAGTACCTTTTATAAAAAGTACATTTTATTAAAAGTACCTTTTATAAAAAGAACCTTTTATAAAAAGTACCTTTTATAAAAAGTACCTTTTATAAAAAGTACCTTTTATAAAATTACTTTTTATAAAAAGTACCATTTATAAAAGTAGCTTTTATAATAAGTACCTTTTATAAAAAGTACCTTTTTTTATAAAAAGTACCTTTTTTTATAAAAAGTACATTTTTTTTATAAAAAGTACCTTTTTTTATAAAAAGTACCTTTTATAAAAAGTACTTTTTATAAAAAGTACCTCTCATAAAAAGTACCTTATATAAAAAGTACCTTTTATAAAAAGTACCTTTCATTAAAAGTACCTTTTATTAAAAGTACCGAAAGTACACTTTTTGGTACTTTTTTATTTCTTGAGGTATAAATAAAACAAACTTTTTTGTTTTTAAATCATTACATTGGTGGAGGGTATTTAAAGATTCGGCACAGCCGAATATAGCTTTCTTACTTGTTTTTTTTTTAAATCTGGTAAAAAAATAACAATGTTTTGTATAACGTATTCAAAATTCAGAGTGGGATCTACATGGGCTCAAAAATATTCTGTTTTAAGTACGAGGTTCTCATATTTTTTCCTTAGAAAATTTAACTTTTTAACATTTTGAATGTTTTTCAAAATTTCAAAAGTATAATTTTCTTTGAAAATTTAAATTTTTTGTATTGCAGAAATTTTGAATTTGAATTTTTTAAGGTAAAATATAAGAATCTCGTACTACAACCAGAATATGTTTTGATCCCACACAGAAAAAAAAAAAAATTTAGTAAATTTTTAATACTATTTGAGTAAAAATTACTCAATTTTGCACCAGTAAACGATTTAATAGTATTGAGTAAATTAAAAAAAAATACATTAAATGCTTACTAAAAAATTTTATTAAATTTTAAATGAACACAATTAAAAATTTAATTAAAAATTTTTCGATTTATTAATAAATTAATAGCTCAAATATTTTAATTTATTAATATATAAATAAAAAGGTCGAATAAAATAAATAAATAGATTTTTAATTTTTCGATTTTTTAAGTAACTTTTTAATTGTGTCAAGTAAAAATTTTCTGAAAATTTATCAATTTATTTTTTTAAAAAGTTATAAAAAGTTTCATTTAAAAAAAAAAATGTTTTTTCAAACTTTACCAAATATATTTATGTCTTAAAGACATAGAAAAATTTCATAAAGATGATTTCAAACTTTCATATACATATACATATATGAGCAATTGTCATTAACTTTTAATATTTAAGAAAAAAAAAATTGCGATTTTTTTTCATGGCACATTGATAAGACTTTGTACGTTAATAACATTATAAATAAGTAATTCAAATCCGTCCGCGTGCATTAATTTGAGCGATCGCACCCAAAACTATGGCGGTTTAAAGTTAAAATTTTTAAAAAAATTGTCAAAATACATTTTTTATCCGAAATTTACCAAACATACCATTTTGTGTTATGCTTACCTAGAGCTAAAATACACATTCAAACATGCATAAAAGCTTGGCTAAATATCGAGATATTTGCATAAAACCAATTTTTTTCAGCACAATTTCCAATATTTTGGAAATAAAAATGTTCCCAACGGTTTAATTTTTTTTAGAAAAATATTACCAAATGTATTAAAAAAATCTCAACAAATTCTTAGTTAATACTATTACTCTATCTCTTATAGGTAAGAAACAGCAGTGGTTTAAAGAGAACAATTTTGAAAAAAATGCCGCACAGTTTTGTACTCTCGCCCAAAATATTAAATCATGATAATGTTTTATTAAATAAAAACTTTTTACGAATAACCTTCACATATTTGCAAAAAAATAATATGCAAGGGTTAAAAAAATATTCAGAAAAAAAACTCCAAGAAATTTCTCAAATTTATTCAATATTCACAAAAAATTTGGAAAACTAAGAACAAATCAAGAAAATGGAAAAAATAAGTCAGAAAAATGCAGATATATTCAGAAAAAATTACAAAATTCAGAAAGAAAAAAAAACTAAAAAAATTTAGAAAAAACTGAAAAACTTTATAATTAAATAAAAAAGTATAAAGAATTAATGCAAACAAATTTTGCCCTAACAAAAAGAAATGTACAAGCTAAAAAAAAATAAATAAAAAAAAAGTTGAAAGATCAGGGATTCGATCAACGGACCTTCTGTTTTCCAGTCTGACTCACTTCAGCTAGGCCACCGTAGCTTATTTAAATAGTGATTTACATTTTGTTATGTTTCTCTTTTCGATTTTCAAATATACTGGTTAATGTTGCCATGTGGTAATATTTTATTGAAAAAAATTTGCGATGATGTTAACTAATCTAATTGGAAATGCGATATTTGGTATGGCAATACTGCGTTAATCGAGTGACACCTAGCGCTGATAGTTTGTGTCTATGCTCTGTCACAATGCTCTGCCAAAAGCTGTGTGTGTGTTTGTAGAAAACAAATATTTTGTTTATTTACAAAAATGAAGCGTTATAAAACCAAGCGTTAGTTGACGAGATTTTTCTTCTTTGGTGGCGCTGATAGCTAAGGCGTCGACAATTACCACTTCAGCCGGTAGGTATGAATTTAATAAAATCTATGAGTAAAATTCTATGAAATATTTCAGAATACTAATGAATATTCATTCAGCCAATGAATTCTAGATTCTATGAATTTGGTTTTATGAAACTTGTTCATAGATATAATGAACAATAATTCTTTCAGTGTGTACAGTTGGACTAAACCACTAATAAAGTGATTATGAGTTGATCGTCATACTTGAAAGTTGGACCAATAGAACCAATATTTCGGGTAGCTACAATCATCAGTTATGTAGGGTTTAATTTATAATAATTTTTAAATAATTAATTTAATTATTATAATTTAATTATTCACAGAATCAATTGTTTTTTATTTTTTAAATAAAGATTAAATTCAAAGAACCGATGTGAACACAAATTAATTCATTTATTAAAATTTTTATAATAATGCGTTGAACGGTGAAATCAATTTTCGAAGGTCTGGTTAATGCTAAGCCATCTAAGTACGACACCCTTATATAGTCAAAAGTTATACCCCAGCCTAAAAACATTACCATGTTAAAAAAAAAAAAAAAAAAAATGACAAATCACGGATTCGATCACCCACCTTCTGTTTTCCAGTCTGGCTCACTTCAGCAATGCCACTGTAGCTTTTTTCAAATATACTGGCTAGTTTTGCGATGTGGTAATATTTTATTGGAAAAAATTGCGATGATGGTAACTAATCTAATTGGAAATG
This sequence comes from Pegoplata infirma, assembly GCA_963921195.1. Lineage (NCBI taxonomy): Eukaryota > Metazoa > Arthropoda > Insecta > Diptera > Anthomyiidae > Pegoplata > Pegoplata infirma. The sequence goes on from CAWUER010000482.1 coordinate 40,517, forward strand.
CGATATTTGGTATGGCAATACTGCGTTAATAGAGTAACGGCGCTAGGTGTCGCTACAAGAACTATTTTTTTTATTTTATTTATTAATTTTAAATTATTGTCGAAGTTTAAGGTTGTAATGAAATGAAAAATGTAATTCTCATTTTCTTTTTTGTTGAATCGTTAGCTTATATAGTCAAACTGAGGTGGCGTCCTGCAACTTTTTTAAAATTAGACCCCAGCCTAAAAACATTATCATGTTAAAACTCTGTTAATTTACATAAGTATATTTGTAAAATGTATTTGATGCAACCAACATTTTATAGAAAAAACTCTATAGTTAAATGCATTTTATTTTGGAATTTTCTTTTTTAAGTATTTTGTGAAATTAATGTTTAAAATACAGACAAAACTTAGTTTTTGGTTACAAAAAATACAAAGTATTTTGCTAAAATCTGTATTTTTGCAGAAATATCTGTTAATTTTCTGTAAAATAAAGATTACAAGGTTAAAAGTAATATAACAGATAAAACTTTGTTTTTTGTCACAAAAAATTCAAAGTATTTTCTTTAAATCTGTATTTTGACAGAAAAAAACTCTGTCAAACATCTGTTGAATTGAGATTACAGTCATTTTACAATGTATTTTACAGAGTTATTATTTTGAATGTAAGAACAAATCAGAAAATACAAGAAATAAGTCAGAAAAATGCAGATATATTCAGAAAAAATCACAAAATTCAGAAAGAAAAACAACTAGAAAATTTAGAAAAATCTGAATATATAAAATTATTTTTTCATTTATAATTAAACTAGCTTACAATCCCGGTACTTCGTTACCGGTTGTATTGAATACCGGATAATAGAAGGATCAGAATTGTTCTATCGATTTCAAAAAAATTCCCCTACGTAGTCTTTGTTTTATTTACTTGTGGACGTTTAAGTCTTCCATATAAAAATATTTCAATATAAAAATATTTCAATGAATAATTTAAACAATAAAATTTGAATAACTTTGCTGGTTCGTTATCATGTTCGTTCCGGGGGAAAAATATAATGACAATTTTCGAGCCCTTATGTCGGGATTTTGGATTTTGAGTGAATAAATATTTCAGTGAAAAAAGAAATTGGAATAAAAAAAATATGGAGTAAAAAAAGCTAAACACCAAAAATTTGAGTTGAAAATATCATTCCATATTGTTCCCTTCTCTATTTCATATTGTTCCCCGTTCTACGCCATTTCAATTCCAATTCCATCCCCATCTTCTAAGGTCATTATTATAGGAACAAAAAAAGTACCAAAAGTACACTTTATTACCCCCATTAGAAACGGAATTTAAAAAAAGTACCTCTTCCAGAATGTTTTTTCTTCACCGAAGGATCCTACAATCCATATATCAATTGTCTAGGATCATTGTTTCAGCAAATATTAAAAGTACTTTTTATCCCCGTTAAGAAACGGAATTTCCAAAAAGAACTTTTCCCAATCTCTTCTTTCACCGAAGGATTTTACATTCCAAATTTTAAGTTTCTGGGACCATTATATCAGGAAATAAATAAGTACACTTTTTTATTCCTTTTAATCCCTTTATTTTCCGAGAGACGAACCTTACCCAATTTTAAGTTTTTTAAGGTAAGGTAAGGTAAGGTAAGGTAAGGTAAGGTAAGGTAAGGTAAGGTAAGGTAAGGTAAGGTAAGGTAAGGTAAGGTAAGGTAAGGTAAGGTAAGGTAAGGTAAGGTAAGGTAAGGTAAGGTAAGGTAAGGTAAGGTAAGGTAAGGTAAGGTAAGGTAAGGTAAGGTAAGGTAAGGTAAGGTAAGGTAAGGTAAGGTAAGGTAAGGTAAGGTAAGGTAAGGTAAGGTAAGGTAAGGTAAGGTAAGGTAAGGTAAGGTAAGGTAAGGTAAGGTAAGGTAAGGTAAGGTAAGGTAAGGTAAGGTAAGGTAAGGTAAGGTAAGGTAAGGTAAGGTAAGGTAAGGTAAGGTAAGGTAAGGTAAGGTAAGGTAAGGTAAGGTAAGGTAAGGTAAGGTAAGGTAAGGTAAGGTAAGGTAAGGTAAGGTAAGGTAAGGTAAGGTAAGGTAAGGTAAGGTAAGGTAAGGTAAGGTAAGGTAAGGTAAGGTAAGGTAAGGTAAGGTAAGGTAAGGTAAGGTAAGGTAAGGTAAGGTAAGGTAAGGTAAGGTAAGGTAAGGTAAGGTAAGGTAAGGTAAGGTAAGGTAAGGTAAGGTAAGGTAAGGTAAGGTAAGGTAAGGTAAGGTAAGGTAAGGTAAGGTAAGGTAAGGTAAGGTAAGGTAAGGTAAGGTAAGGTAAGGTAAGGTAAGGTAAGGTAAGGTAAGGTAAGGTAAGGTAAGGTAAGGTAAGGTAAGGTAAGGTAAGGTAAGGTAAGGTAAGGTAAGGTAAGGTAAGGTAAGGTAAGGTAAGGTAAGGTAAGGTAAGGTAAGGTAAGGTAAGGTAAGGTAAGGTAAGGTAAGGTAAGGTAAGGTAAGGTAAGGTAAGGTAAGGTAAGGTAAGGTAAGGTAAGGTAAGGTAAGGTAAGGTAAGGTAAGGTAAGGTAAGGTAAGGTAAGGTAAGGTAAGGTAAGGTAAGGTAAGGTAAGGTAAGGTAAGGTAAGGTAAGGTAAGGTAAGGTAAGGTAAGGTAAGGTAAGGTAAGGTAAGGTAAGGTAAGGTAAGGTAAGGTAAGGTAAGGTAAGGTAAGGTAAGGTAAGGTAAGGTAAGGTAAGGTAAGGTAAGGTAAGGTAAGGTAAGGTAAGGTAAGGTAAGGTAAGGTAAGGTAAGGTAAGGTAAGGTAAGGTAAGGTAAGGTAAGGTAAGGTAAGGTAAGGTAAGGTAAGGTAAGGTAAGGTAAGGTAAGGTAAGGTAAGGTAAGGTAAGGTAAGGTAAGGTAAGGTAAGGTAAGGTAAGGTAAGGTAAGGTAAGGTAAGGTAAGGTAAGGTAAGGTAAGGTAAGGTAAGGTAAGGTAAGGTAAGGTAAGGTAAGGTAAGGTAAGGTAAGGTAAGGTAAGGTAAGGTAAGGTAAGGTAAGGTAAGGTAAGGTAAGGTAAGGTAAGGTAAGGTAAGGTAAGGTAAGGTAAGGTAAGGTAAGGTAAGGTAAGGTAAGGTAAGGTAAGGTAAGGTAAGGTAAGGTAAGGTAAGGTAAGGTAAGGTAAGGTAAGGTAAGGTAAGGTTATAAAAGGTAAGGTTATAAAAGGTACTTTTTATAAAAGGTACTTTTTATAAAATGTACTTTTTATAAAAGGTACCATTATTTCAATAAATTAAAAAAAGTACCAAAGGTACACTTTTTTCCATTTTACCCCCGTAGAGTCAACATTGGCAAAAACCCAGCCTTGGTGAATATTTTTTCCGGGAGGTGAACCTACATTGCAAATTTTAAGTTTCTAGGACCATTATTTAAGAAAATATAAAAGGTACCAAAAGTACAGTTTTTTACCCTTTTTGTCCCCTTAGAATCAACATTGGCAAAAATCCGGTCATACTGGATCTATATTCCGGGAGGTGAACATACAGTCCAAATTTCAAGTCTCTATGACCCTTATTTCAGGAGATATAAAAAGTACCAAAAGTACAGTTTTTTACCCTTTTTACCCCCTTAGAATCAACATTGGCAAAAATCCAGCCTCACTGGATCTATATTCCGGGAGGTGAACATACAGTCCAAATTTCAAGTTTCAGTGACCATTATTTCAGGAGATATAAAAAGTACCAAAAGTACAGTTTTTAACCCTTTTTACCCCCTTAGAATCAACATTGGCAAAAATCCGGCCTTACTGAATCTATATTCCAGGAGTTGAACATACAGTCCAAATTTCAAGTCTCTGTGACCATTATTTCAGGAGATATAAAAAGTACCAAAAGTACAGTTTTTTACCCTTTTTGTCCCCTTAGAATCAACATTGGGAAAAATCCGGCTATACTGGATCTATATTCCGGGAGGTGAACATACAGTCCAAATTTCAAGTCTCTATGACCATTATTTCAGGAGATATAAAAAGTACCAAAAGTACAGTGTTTTACCCTTTTTACCCCCTTAGAATCAACATTGGCAAAAATCCAGCCTTAGTGGATCTATATTCCGGGAGGTGAACCTACAGTCCAAATTTCAAGTCTCTAGCTTCAGCGGTTTGGGCTGGGCGATGATGAATCAGTCAATAAGTCAGTCAGTCAGTCAGTCAGTCACGTAACTCTTTTATATATATAGATAAAAAAGTATAAAGAATTAATGCCAAAAAATTTTTCCATAACAAAAAGAAATGTACAAGCTAAAAAAAACTAAATAAAAAAAAAAAAGAAATTTGACAAATCACGGGATTCGATCACAGGACCTTCCGTTTTCCAGTCTGGCTCACCTCAGCTAGGCTACCGTAGCTTACTTAAGTGTTGATTTAAATTTTGTTATGTTTCTCTTGCTTGTAGATACATATTCGATTTTCAAATATACTGGTTAGTATTGCCATGTGGTAATATTTTATTGGAAAAAATTTGCGATGATGGTAACAAATCTAATTGGAAATGCGATATTTGGTATGGCAATACTGCGTTAATCGAGTGACACCTAGCGCCGCAAGGTGTCACTACCAAAACTATGTGTTTTTTTTTATTTTATTTATTAATTTTAAATTATTGTCGAAGTTTACGGTTGTAATAAAATGAAAACTATAATTCTTATTTTCTTTTTTGTTTAATCGTTAGCTTATATAGTCAAACTGAGGTGGCGTCCTGCAACTTTTTTAAAATTAGACCCCAGCCTAAAAACATTATCATGTTAAAAAGAATTTAATCATTTTTGATTTATTTTTTTTTTTTTTATTATTTAAAGTCTGATTTTACAGTGTTGTCCTTCACTGAATATTAAAACTATTCAAAGTATGATTAATAATGCTAATATTAAGGTTATTACGAAATATTTTAACGTTATTACTAATTTTATCAAGGTTATAAAAAATTTTAGCGATTTTTCGCGATTTTCGCGACTGAAAAAACCAATGGACTAATTTTGAAATATTATTTGAATAAGACATGTCAAAATCTATCAAAATACATTTCTTTTCTACTTTATTTAAGTAATGTAAGATTTTATATAAATATTAAATTTAAAGGTATCAAAAATTTAAAACCACCGAAAACCGCTTAAACGTTAAATTTTTTCGGGTGCGAATTAATTGAAGATAGAGAATTAAAATGACTACCAAACGCGCCTTTCACCGACCAATTTCTATAAGCGGCCTGGATGTGCCTTACAAAAAAGTGAAAACTGAAAAACACCGCGGAATTCGAAAATATTAACTTTTGATCAATGTTGCTTTCCATGATTTATTATATTTGCACATACCATTGTTTCTACATGTTCAACTTTCAGCCATGCACATTTGGCTGTCAAATAATGCAAAACTAAAATATCGAAATTTTGCAAAAAATTTAAAAAGTTCATAAAATTTTTGCAATTGAATATTTTTTGGGTGCGTTTGTAAATCAAGTGGGAAATGGTAAATTATAAAGTTCACAAAGCATTCGGAACCATTCGGAATAAAACTGGGAGTGTGCCTCTCAAAAAACAGACTTTTTTAAAAATTCACGTTTTTTCTTCCCATCTTTGGAGAGCTGCAGCTTCGTAACCATTGCGAGCACATCACTCGAATCAGGCTCAGATTGTGCATATTTACAAGGGCTTTTACCATGTGTATTTGAATTTTAAAATTACAGTTTGCACCAAAAGCTACAATCAAAAAACCACGAAAAATTGAAAATTGAAAAAAATTGGTATCAAAGATTTAGGTCCATGTAACTTTTTTCTTTTTGATGGCACATCCACTGAACCTACACCAAATAATTGCCCAAGTCTACTGATTAAACGGTATTAAATTTGGAGCAATAGCTTTAACGCACCCAACAATATTAAACTTTGAACGAAAAATTTCATGAGAGTATCAAGCGATTTTTTTACATTTTTCAACTTTGCACGTTCCTTACCATGAGATAATGAGACTATTTGCGCTGTGCCTTTGCAGAAATACTCATTATGGTTCCCTGAACATATCTACATTCACAGGTACTACCTAGTTTACAAATAAAAATGTTATTGCGAAATTAGTAAAATATCACAAGCGTTAAAAGTTAATGACAAAAGTCCATATATAAAAAACTATAAACTAAATGAGAATTCAAAACACGAAGAGAATAAAAAAAATTATTAAATTTTGTATTAAATTATTTACTCAATTTTTTTTTTTTAATTTTTGAGTAAATTTTTAATTGCGTCAATTAAAAATTTACTCAAATCTTATTTAAAAATTTAAACAAGTGATTACTCAAATTGTTTTTCTCAATATTTTTTCTGTACATAAGGATCCCACGCTGAATTTTAGTTTTTAAAACTATTTTTAAAACTATCTGAATCAGCACAGAAAAAAATATTGAGAAAAACAACATGAGTAATAACTTGTTAAAATTTTTAAATAAGATTTGAGTAATTTTTTAATTGACGCAATTAAAAATTTACTCAAAAATTAAAAAAAAAAGATTTGAGTAAATAATTTAATACAAAATTTAATAATTTTTAAATTTTTTTATTCACTTCGTGTTTTGAACTCTCGTTTAAAGTATTTTGTATATGTATATGAAAGTTTGAAATCATATTTATGAAATTTTCCTATGTCTTTAAGACATTAATATATTTGGTAAAGTTTGAAAAAACTTTTTTTTTTGAGTGGGTTTATTTTTGGAAAAAAAAAATGTGAAACTTTTTTAAACTTTTTAAAAAAATAAATTGATAAATTTTACTTAAAAAAATCTAAAAATTTTTAATTGTGTCCGTTAAAAATTTACCAAAATTTAATAATTTTTTACTAAAATTTTACTCAATACTATTAAATCGTTTACTGGTGCAAAATTGAGTAATTTTCTGTGTGTTATTAATTGATAACTTGCAGTATTGTGAATGGCTCGGTTAAAATGTTAAACATTAACACAAAAAAAAAATTGTCAATACAATTAATTTCATTTTTAATACAATTAAACATTTAATTAAAACTGAGCCTACATTGGATCTTGTCAACACAACATTGACTTTTGTAACTTTTGAAAAAATATCAACTTATTTTTGTCAATTAACTTCATTGTTGTATCAACAATGAAATACTTTAAAAATTGTGTAATAAATTATATCAAAGAACGCATTTTTGTCATATCTGAGACTGACCCACATAGTCAGTCTTAGTGAAATCAATCAAAAATAGCTAAAAATTTTCGTGACCCCCTCCGATTTTGATGAAATTTGATTTAGTTGTAACAGTAAGTGATAAACTAATGCACACTTATTTTCAGTCCTCTAAGTAAACAGTTGGCGAAGACACGGAGGGTCAAAATTTCCCCCAAAATCTCCCAGTCGCGACACTTTGCACCGTAAAAACTTAATATCGTTGGTTCTATTATAGCTAGTAACCCCATTTTTGGTTTGTTTTGAAGCTCATAATATGCTCTACAAGACCTACCATAACCAAAAAATTTTCGAAAAAAATAAGGGTTACCTCCCTTATTTTAATGTCGTGATATACGCAGGAGAAAATGGGGAGGATGGTATCCCCCGATTTTTTTTTACTTGATAATCTTATAGAGAAAGTCCTAAAGAATATATTGTAAAATTTTTAAGTTGGGACAACAATGGGATCGCTCAAAATCAAAATTTTTCACAATTTTCCCCAAAATCTCCAAATCGCAACACTCTTTACCTTAATATTTAATATCATAAGTGCTTTTGTAGCTACAGAGCCCATTTTTTTTTGTTTTAAAGCTTATAATACGCTCTACAAGACATACCAAAACCAAAAAAATTTCCAAAAAAAGGAATTGGTGCCCCCCTTATTTGAAGGTCGTGGCAAAGGGTGGAGGAAATGGGGGGAAAGTATCCCCCGATTTTTTGTTTGCTTGGTATTCTCAAAGTGCAAGTCCTAATGAACATACTCAACAATTTTTATGTTGGGACAACAATGGGATCGACCAAAATCAAAATTTTTCAAAATTTTCCCCCAAAATCAACAAATTGCGACATTCTTGCGCCTCCCATTGGAGTCCCAAGATAAAAATTTCAGGATAAGCTCTCTAGAACTTACTCTTTAAAAAAAACAAGGTAAAAAAAAATTGGGGGATACTATCTCCCGATTTACCCCACCCCTTGCCACGATCATTTAATACAAGAGGCACCCCTATTTTTTTTATTTTTTTTGTGATAGTAATATTGTAGAGCATATTAAGAGCTTTAAAACAAACCAAAAATGGACTCTGTAGCTACAATACAGTCCAAGATATTAAATTTGTAATGTGCAAGAGTGTCGCGATTTGGAGATTTTGGGGGAAATTGTGAAAAATTTTGATTTTGGTCGATCTGATTGTTGTCCCAACATAAAAATTTTAGGATATGTTCATTAGGACTTTCACTTTGAGAATACCAAGTAAAAAAAAAATCGGGGGATACTTTCCCCCCATTTCCTCCACCCTCTGCCACGACCTTTAAATAAGGGGGGCACCCTTCCTTTTTTCTAAAATTTTTTGGTTAGGGTAGGTATTGTAGAGCATACTATAAGCTTTAAAACAAACAAAAATGGACTCTGTAGCTACAATAGCACATATGATATTAAGTTTTTAAGGTTCAAGAGTGTTGCGATTTGGAGATTTTAGGGGAAATTGTGAAAAATTTTGATTTTGAGTGATCCAATTGTTGTCCCAACTTAAAATTTTACAATATATTCTTTAGGACTTTCTCTATAAGATTATCAAGTAAAAAAAAATCGGGGAATACCATCCTCCCCATTTTCTCCTCCCTTTATTACCACATTAAAATAAGGGAGGTAACCCTTATTTTTTCGAAAATTTTTTGGTTATGGTAGGTCTTGTAGAGCATATTATGAGCTTCAAAACAAACAAAGAAATGGGCTTTCTAGCTATAATAGAACCAACGATATTAAGTTTTTACTGTGTAAAGTGTCGCGACTGGGAGATTTTGGGGGAAATTTTGCCCCTCCGTATTTTCGGCCCCTGTTGACTTAGAGGGCTGAAAATTTGCATTTGTTAGTTTGTTAGTAGCGTAAGAACTTAACCAAATTTTATCAATATCGGAGGGGGTAAAAAATATTCATGATTGATTTCACTAATAATGACACATGTACGATTTGTAACAAATATGATTCTCTTGAACATGGTTTTTATTGCGACTAGATTCGAGGAATGCAAAGCGAGATATAGGGAAAAAAGTACAAAAAAACCTTCAAAAAACATTTTTTTTAAATTACTTATTCCGTAAAAAATTTGTTTAACAGAAAATTTGTTTTATTTTATAAACTAGTGATAATAAAAACTAAAATCGGTTGAAAATCAGCCAAGTTATTAAAACTTTCCTAGGCATCTAACGTGTGGCAGACCACTTGATTAAGGAATACCAGCCCCGTTTTTATTATCTACTGTAACAAAATTTTTTTATACTTAAAATATTTTACTCCAAACCGCCAATTTTTGTTAATTCTTTTAAAACTCTTTAAATGATGTATTAATTTGCCATCAGTCTTTTGATAAGGATTAGTTATCTTACAATGTTTTTTCATCTTCATTTTTCGGTTTTGTATATTTGTTTGTTAGCATTTTGGCTGGGTTGGTTGTTGTTCTTTTAAGCCAACTTATTTTTCTTGTTAACGTGTTTTTTTCTTCTGTTCATTTAATTTATTTAAAAACAAAAGTAGGAATATTAAGTTAAATTGCTTATCCTTTTCATTATCAGTTTAAGAAAATCTCTTGTTATCTACAGCATTTTTTTTTTAGGAATTTATTTTTTTTTTTCTTGTGTTAGTCAGATGATAAAAAATATAAAAAAAAATTACATTTGAAAAATTACGGCAGGAAAAACTAAACTTTTTCAAAAAAAAAAATAAAAATATAACGCAAAAAAAATAATATTCAATATATAATGAGTGATTATACGTATGAGCGATACTTATTTTAAGAAACTAAATATTAATTATACGTCTACTCAAAACTTAACTGAATGGGAAGAGACTGGGTGCTTGATAGTATTTTTAAAAATAAACCGGTTTCGGGTTTTTAAATTAACAATAAACTGGTTGAGCAGTTTTTTTTCGGGTTTTTTGTTAAACACAATAAGCAATTTTGGTCAAGGCCAATATAAAACACAGATCGTCATTATTTCGAAAACTTTGGTAGTTTATATCAAAAATAAAAAATCGGCTTAATTTTGTTCGAAAGTGAAATAAATTTACTTGTAAAACCCAAAGCGATTATTTCATGTTTCAGATATTTCCAATTGTATATCAGACATTTTCATTCGTACAAATTGTAATGCAAGTAAATTGTCTGAAATATAAATGTAAATTTCTGAAAAACATTTAGAAAATTTTGAAAAATAAGTGAAGTTTTCTAAATAAAAGAATTTAGAATTTTGCTACAAAAACATGTTTCAACATAATTTTCGATCGGACACCAAATAATATGTAATAAGTAGGGATGAGATTTTCATGCACTAAAAAAATCTAAAATATGCGCTTAAAATACGCATAAAAAAATTCAAAATATGCACTAAAAAAAATAAAAACATGGAATAAAAAATAAAATGTGAGCAACCAAAAAGTTGTTTTCACATAAAAAGTGTCTTAAAAAGCAAAAAATAACGCTAGATTTAAATAGTAACATTGAAAACTTCATGAAATTAAGATTTTTTTTAGAAATTAAGACAATCTTTAAAAAAAAGAAAGAAAAAACAAATATCTTTTTCTTATTTTAAAATTAATTTTTAACAATTAAAAAAGTTAAAATTTAAAAAAATTTAAACAAATAAGTTTCAAGTTTCAATTTTTGTTATTGCTAATTTATGCCAAAATATGAAAAAATATGCACTTAAAAGTTGGAAATATGCACAAAACATGCATTTAAAACCAAAATATGCAAAAATATAAATTTATACCAAAATATGCAAAAACAAATCGAAATGTAGAAGAACGCTTTAATTTCTAAAAATTATAGACACTTCTGGCATTTCCCATACCGGTTTCAAACACCCCAGTTAGTGTTATCATCAGTAGGATTTTAAATGTCGGTTTGTCTTGTTAATGAAAACTGTTTTTTATATATGTGAATATTTATAGTTTCTTCAGAATAAATTTTGACAGTTTTCAACACTACAATTTTATTTCTAGCAATCTCAATCTCACTTCATACTCTCTTTCAACTTTTTTGTCTGTTACATTATTTCGCAAGGGTTACCAACATGATCTGGAATTGCAGACACAAATGAAGGAATTTGCATTTTCCGTTTCGGAGACGTGCCATTTTTACTCAAATTTCTTAATTCGAAAAGATATTTTGTTGATATCGTTGTAAGACTATCGTCAAAAAAACATGCATTTGCATAGAAATCACATTTCTAGTAATAAGCAACCAACATGATTTTAAAGTAATAAATTGTTTTAAAATTCTGAACAAAAATGTTTAATTTGCTGCTTGGGTCACCTTTGCCCCCTGTCAATATACGCTGACGATGTCCAATAAAGTTAATAGTTCATAACTGTTCAAATTAAACACGCGAGTACGATTTTTTTGCTTTCATACTCGTCACAATGGACCTCAGAGTCTACGTGTGTTGACGTAAAACGTCAGCAGACACTTACAACCTACTCGTTTGAGTATTTGTATGATACTAATTGTTTATTAAAACTAAAAACCTTAAGAACTTAATGATAGGAAAATTCTTATCATTAACAAAATCCATAAATAGGATAAACAAAATGTGAATGAAATATTTTAAAGGAAAACCCATGTTCATTTTTGAACAATAACTGAATTACTTTGATCAAATAAAGCAACAAAATGTCTGTTTGTTTACCTACTAAAAAATACTAATTTTTACTACTTTTACTACAGCTTGAAATTCTCAATACAATAAGTAAACAAAAGTTTCCAGTTGTAGTAAACATAGTAAAAAAAATTGTTCAACATTTTACGTACTTTTTTTCGTACTTACTTGTTTCGTAAAATATACGAACATTTACTTTATATTACGAAAAATAAATAAACTATTTCGCAATTATGAAAATGTTTTATTTCCTTGCACGAAAAGTGAGCGGTTCCTGATAGGTCACGTGACATGTCACACGGATCCAAATGACCTATCCCAAACTTTGACACCTTTCATATAAAAAACTCTAGAAACTTAGAAAATTATCAAAGTTATTTGGAAACTTCGAAAATTTTATTATATTAAGATTTATTTTTCCTAAAAGCATTTTTAATGAATTTAAACGCAAAAAAACTAAATGCCAAAAAATTTTTGTGTCCCAAAAAATTTTTTTTCGTTAGAAAATTTGTAAAAAAAATTTTCGTTAGAAAATTTGTAAAAAAAAATTTTTATTTTAAATGAAATTCCCAAAAATATTTGTGTCCAATTAGAAAATTTGTACAAAAATATAGTTTTTTTCTAAAATCATTTTTAATGAAATTTTGTTAACAAAAAAGCGTACAAACAACAAGATAGTTATGGATTTATACAAAGAGGAACACATTACAAGGTACGAAAAATTAAAATTAACATCACATGCTGCTACAGCTCCTAGGTTATACGGACTGCCGAAGATTCACAAACCGAATATGCCACTTCGCCCAATTTCATCCTCGGTAGAAGTTCCCTGTTACAATATGTCAAAATATATTGGACATGTTTTGAAAAATATTATATTAGAGAAATATAATATAAAAAATTCATTGGAACTGAAGGAAAAATTTGAAAATATATCTTTAGACGATGACGAAATGCTAATTTCTCTAGATGTCGTATCTTTGTTTACAAATATACCAATTCACTTGGCAATAAATAATATAATGGCACAGTGGAACATTTTGAAAAATCATACTACAATACCAAGGTCTCAATTCCTAAAAATATTGCAGTTTTGTCTAAACGACAACAATTATTTTATATATGGGGACACCTACTACAATCAAACTTACGGAATGCCTATGGGTAACCCGTTATCCCCAACAATAGCTGATATCGTTCTAGATACACTATTGGAGCAGGTCACCGAAGATTTAAAAAAGGAAAATGTTAATATAAGACTGATTTCAAAATATATCGATGACTTATTTGCAATTATAAAGAGAAAGGATGAAGAACAAATTTTAAAAACCTTTAATAATTACCACAATAAACTAAAATTCACAATAGAAAAAGAAGAAGATAATTCTATACCATATCTCGATATGAAAATATATCGAGAAAATAATAAAATTAAAACTGATTGGTATTCCAAAACCATCGCTTCTGGAAGACTTATCAATTATCACTCAACTCAACCATTAAGTCAAAAAATAAACACAGCAATGAATCTAATAACAACTGCGTTAAAATTGAGCGACACTAAATTTAAGTCCAAAAATATTAACAAATTAAAGGACATACTAACTAACAACAGTTACCCAACATATTTAATAAATAACTTAATAACTAAAGCACAAACGGAAAAAGTAGTAGGGGAAAACAAAGACGACACATCTGGTAACACCAAATACTACAGCCTCCCATACATACCGAAGCTTACAGAAAACAAACAAATTCAAGAAATAATAAAAGACAACGAAATAAAATTAGCGCATAGAGCAAACAAAACAATTAATACACTCTTTACACAAACAAAGACAAAAATAGAAAAAACTGACCAAAGCAACCTTGTGTATGAAATTACATGCAAAGGCAAAACAAACGAACAGTGCGGCAAAGTTTACGTGGGTACCACAAAGAGAAGTCTTGGTACAAGAATATCTGAACACGAAACAGACATAAGAAAAAACAAAACAACTACAGCTCTCTCCACACACTGTATTAAAGAAGAACATTTGCCCGATCTAACGAACATTAAAATATTAGACAAGGAAAGGAGAACGAATAAACGATACACTCTGGAAAGTTTGAGAATACAGGAAAAAGCTACAAATGCATTAAATACGAAGGAGGACAAAAATAACACGAATGCAATATATCACAAAATCCACCAGAAAACACATAAAAAATGCTATTTTCTGACCTTAGGTCTTTCGATTTTCCTTATATTGACGGTATGCATTCTCAATAAAGCCAATAAAACATATCCATTTTCAGTTTTTTTAATTTTAAAAAAATCGCGATTTTTTCGCGAATTTAATTTTCTTCAAAAATTTAAAAAATCAAAAAAGTATGTTAATTTGAAGAGCCATAATTTCTAAAGTATCTATCGGATTTCTACGATTCAAAAAGCATTTGATTCAAACGTTCGTCCATTTTTATACCAATGCAATAAAAAAAAGTTTTTCCAAAAAAGGTGCATTTTTGATGCAAATGCAATTTTTTGATGCATTTTTCAAAACTTTCTCCCCCTTCAATTTTTTTGAAACCTGCATAATTCGAAAATATGACATTTTTTACACAAAATTGAGTACCGTTTTTTTTGTGACGGCGTTTCAAAAAATGTTCGTGATTTTTTTAAAACTACTTATTTGATTTTTTCCATACAAAAAATCTATTTAATGTTTATTTTGCAATTTTATCAAAAAAGTATGTAACTTTAAAAAGCCATTTCTTCGAAAGTATCTATCGGATTTCTACGACTCAAAAAGCATTCGATTCAACTGATTATCCGTTTTTATACCAATGCACTAACAAAAAACATTTTTTTAAAAAAATGCATTTTTGATGCAAATGCAATTTTTGGATGCATTTTTTAAAACTTTCTCCCCCTTCAATTTGCTTGAAACCTGCATAAATCGAAAATATAGCATTTTTTACATAAAATTGGGTACATTTTTTTTGTGACGGCGTTTCACAAAATTTTCGTGATTTTTTTAAAAAATGCTTATGTAGTTTTTCCTTAGACTAAAATTTTTTTTTGTTATTTTATGAATTTTATGTATGGAAAAACCAATAAGGTATTTTTAAAAAAATTACAAATTTTTTACGAAACTCCGTCACAAAAAAAGCTGTACGCGATTTTGTGTAGAAAATGCTATATTTTCGATTTATGCAGGTTTAAAAAAAATTGAAGGGGGAGAAAGTTTTAAAAAATGCATCCAAAAAACGCATTTGCATCAAAAATGCACTTTTTTTTTAAAATATTTTTCTTTATTACATTAATATAAAGTAAGACTATCCTCTGAAACGAATGCTTTTTGAATTGAAGAAATCCGATAGATACTTCCGAAGATATGGCTGTTCAAAGTAGCATACTTTTTTGATTTTTTCAATTTTTGAAGAAAATTAAATTCGAGAAAAAATCGCGATTTTTTTATATATAAAAAACTGAAAATGGATATGTTTAATTGGCTCTATAGAGCACATGTGTACAAAAAATTAGATAAATTTGAAGACCCTCGGTCAGATTTTATAAAATCTTTGCTGGATTTCATGATATACAATAGCAATATTTTAGTTTAATTTTTCTTCTGTGATAGCTAGTTTAATAAGAATTTATACTGTGATATTTTTTTTTAATTATATTTTTTACATTTGTTTTGTTAAATATTATTTGTGTTTTATGTTGTGTAAAACTAAATGTGTGTTTTTTTACTATAAATGTGAATAATTGACGAAAAGATTATGTGAGTTAAATTTATTTTATTAAACTATATTGTCCTGTTTGTTATTAAGCTATTGTTTTTCTATTGTATATTTATTTTATGGTTACCATATCTAATAAAATATCCCTGATGATGTTGGGAATCTCCAACGAAACGTCGGAAAAAACTATGGAATAATCTTTTTATTTACATACATAAATACGTGACCTTGATAAGCCCGTTTTAGAAATTTCTAAAAATCATAACAATAAAATTAGGAAAAGGTCGATAATAACAAAAATTAAAAAAAAAAAAATATATAACTTTCGTAAAAAATATATCTAATATTTACGAACTTGCTTTTATAATTTACGAATTTATTTTGATAATATAGAAAATTGTTTCGTAAAAACTTAAAACACTTCGTAGAATGCACAGAGGGCCAGACAGATCGATTTCCGGCCAAAAGTCCTTATTTGTAAATTCTCAAAAAAATGTCTACCAGTTTGTTGGGCATATATAGAAGCAGGTTTTCTGAACTTATCTTTATGATCCAATTACACCCTTTCCTTTGACAGGTCTTCAAAGTTAAAAAAGTTGCTAAAAAATTTTTAAAAGTTGAGATACTTTTTTAATTTTTTTTCCAAACTTCTATTGCTAATGATTAACTTTTTGTTTGAGTGGTTCAACCTTATATATAAGCCTTTGTAACGAAAATAACATGGACAAATATAACTCATTTGCCTGGCAGTAATTCGCGTTTTTTGTGAAAAAAGTTATAATTTTTTAGCTATTTACCTCGCGCCGAAAAAATCCTCAGCGATCCTCAGTTCGATACAATCAGTCAATCAGGCCGTTCATGAATCCACAACGAAATTGGATTGGAAACGAAATTCAAATCCGTTTCCAATTTTCGAAGCGTTCATGAAACCGTGACGAATTGCTTTGTTCGAAAAAAATATCTATTGCGTTCGAACTTAGCGGAGACACAAGTATTTACAAAATACGACTCTGTTTTTGCAAATACAGAGTCGTATTTTATAGCAACTCTGTTAGAAAGTCAAAGTCAGAGTTGTTATAATAATGCAGTTCGTAAAAAGAAAAATAATTTGTTAACAAATAAATTGTCAAGCATTTGTTTTGAATTAAATTTTTTTGATTATTGATCCACTAAGGAAGGGATTTTATACAAATCCATCTTTTGTTTTCCTTAAGTCTAATATATACTTAGGAACTGTATTTTGTATGGAAAATAATCGGTAACTTTTTGCCCATTTGGACTCTTATTATTTTTTGCGCCCAATTTCGGAATCGAAATACTTGTCCGACTAAAGATTTTTTTTCGTTAATAAGCTAAAGAATTTTTTTAAGGGCTTTTTGTCTTTGAAAAAGTTTGTAAAAAAGCCTTTCATAACTTTTCAATTCACATTTTCCGAATCACATGAAATCCAATTTTGTGTTCTGTTGTTTACGTTTTCACTCAAAGTTAAAATCGAATAACTAAAATGTCAAAATTATAGAAAAAAAGTGCATTCGTTTTACTTTTACGGAAGTTAAATCTAGGACACAAAAAAAATTTGGAAATTTTATTTTCACATTTTTTAATATGAATTACTTTTGTTTATATTTAAGTCCTTAAAACACAAATCCCTTCGATATATCGGGATTTATTTCCACAAACTCATGAAGAACTAACTGCATTTTGCTCATTAATTTTGTACCTTCCCCTTATAAAAAAAAGTCGAAAACAAAAGAGAACATCTTACTCACATTTTTTCATTTAAGTTTTGTTTTTAATTTTTTTTTAATTAATTATTCTTAACTTTTCTTACAAATCCCCGAAGCCAGACGAAAATTTTCCAACTGTCAAACCAACTGAATGGAATTCATGAACGCACATTTTCGTTTTCGAACGGAAATTTTCTCATTTTCTCTTTGATTGGAATTGGATTGGATTCATAAACACACACAGCTGATTTCCGTGAAAAAGTGTTGTCAAACCAATCCGCATTGGTTTCATAAACGCCCCGTATATTTTTTTTGATATAGAATGGATCCATATCTTTCGAAAAAAGTTGCCCAAACTTGCTCGAAACGATAAATGGCGAAATTACAGCTATATATGCAGTGGTCCGAGATTTGTTTTTAAAAAAAATAATTTAACCCAAAATAATGTTTTTCGGCTTGAATAACTTTTTTATCGTCAGAGAGTGCCTTAAGTGTAGGAAAAAAAATTTTCTACATTTCTAGTTTTTTTTTGTAGAATTATGGAAAATATCAGTTGCACCATTTCCAATTAAATTCAAAGATTTTTTATTGAATTTCCAAAATAAATTCCCAAAATAAATAAGAAAAAAGTGAATAATTTGTCGTCACCATTTCCAAAAGCTTTACTGAAACTAAGTAAGTCATTTACACCATTTCCATATTTATATCAAAAAAATATATATATAAAAATTATGTGCGTAGATTTAACTTCAGACACTCTTAATACTTTAAAAACTAATTTTTGATTAGATCAGACAAAGTTAAAAAATCTAGCCGCCATATTGTTTCTGCCATATTGAATTTTATCAGTTCGATTTTAAGACAACAGACCCGGAAATTTACTAGGCCACACTTTCAGCTAGCTTCAACAAAGAAAAGGAATATAACCGGGCCATTCCAGAAAATTTAGCCCAAATTTTAGTCATTTTTGGAAATGGTGTCTCAGATTAATTTGAACCTTGACACATAGATAGCCCTCATAAATATGATATATGTACCATTAGAGTGTCCCTTATTTTGGAAATGTTGGAAATCTTGAGACGGTACCCGCTCATTTTTTTCCTTTTGACTTAAAAATAACTCAGGAAAAATTTTACGCCCCTAGGACCACGCCTTCCCTACGCGACGGGGCCTTAAAGAGCGGGGCCTAAAAAATCATTTTTCCATACAAACCAAAAAAATTTTTTTTTTATTTTTAATTTTTTTGTTATTAATTATTATATTACTTGGTTTGCTTATTCACGACAAAAAATTTGATTTTGGAGGGATAAGTCTTTCAGCGCTAAAAAATTTTTCGCAAAAAAAAAATTTGGGCGGCCGGGGTCCTACAGTAAAAAATTTTTAAAAAATATTTTTTTTTAGTTTTGACCAGCAACGGTTTTAGTTGCTATGTTGCTTTAAATGATATATATTCCAAAAAAAAAATTATTCATATCTGTGACATCTTTATCTTTTTCGAAAAAAAAAATTTTGAGCCGTAGGAATCCTACGGTAAAAAATTTTTAAAAAATATTTTTTTTTAGTTTTGAAAAGCAATGGTTTTAGTTTTTATGTTGTTTTTAATGATATATATTCCAAAAAAAATATTATTCATATTTGTGACATTTTTATCGTGTATCGAAAAAAATCATCAATGCATTTTTTACCCTTTTTTAGAACACGATTAAGATGTCACAGATACAAAAAATATTTTTTTATGAATATATATCATTTAAAGCAACATAGCAGCTAAAACCGTTGCTGGTCAAAACTAAAAAAAAATATTTTTTAAAAATTTTTTACTGTAGGACCCCGGCGGCTCAAAATTTTTTTTTGCGAAAAATTTTTTAGCGCTGAAAGACTTATCCCACCAAAATCAAATTTTTTGTTGTGAATAAGCAAACCAAGTAATATAATAAATAATAACAAAAAAATTAAAAATCAAAAAAAAAATTTTTTGGTTTGTATGGAAAAATGATTTTTTAGGCCCCGCTCTTTAAGGGCCCGTCGCGTAGGGAAGGCGTGGTCCTAGGGGCGTAAAATTTTTCCTGAGTTATTTTTAAGTCAAAAGGAAAAAAATGAGCGGGTACCGTCTCAAGATTTCCAACATTTCCAAAATAAGGGACACTCTAATGTACCATATATCGTTTTTTTACATTTGGTGTATTTAACGAATTATGGCGGGTCAAAGATGGACTTTATAAGCAAAAGTAAGAAAAATACATCACGTTTAAAGAGCTGTAACTTCTTAACCAATGACCCGATTTTCACAAATTTAGGCTCATTTGTAAGCTGGAGTTCTTCTTTTTACTTTATATTTTTAAAATAACGCAGTTTTTTTTACAGAAACGATGCAAAAATGCAAAAACATTTTTTCTTTTCCAATATTTAAAAAAACACATCTTCGATTTTTTTTTTAAAAATTCTGGTGAAAAATAACAATGTTTTGTATAACATATTCAAAATTCAGAGTGGGATCTCCATGGGATCAAAAAATATTCTGTTTTAAGTACGAGGTTCTCATATTTTTCCCTTAGAAAATTTAAATTTCTAATGTTTTGAATATTTTTCAAAATTTTAATAGTATAATTTTCTTTGAAAATTTAAATTTTTATATTGAAGAAACATAAAATTTTAATTTTCTAAGGTAAAATTTAAGAACTTCGTACTAAAACCAGAATATTTTTTGATCCCATTGGGATCCCACTCTGAATTTTGGATATGTTGTACAAAACAGTATTGTTTATCACCAAACTTTTTTTTAAAAAAATCGAAGATGTGTTTTTTTAAATATTCGAAAAAAAAAATGTTTTTGAATTTTTGCAACACTTCTAAAAAAAACCGTATGCTTTTGAAAATATTTCCCAAAAGAAGAAGAATTAAGCTTTCATATGAGACATTACTTGTGATAATCGGATTACTAGTTAAAAAGTTAGAGCACGTTACACGTCATGTATTTTTCTGACTTTTGCTAAAAAAGTCGAACTTTGACCCGCGATAATTTGAAAACTACAGCAAATTTTGAAAATCCAAAAATGCAACATATCTCATATAAACGTGTATATCTATGAGCCAAATTCTCAGTGGCGTCCAAAGGCATGTTTCCGAACAGTGGGGCGAAAATTTTTGGAATTACCCAACTGTTTTTTGATTTCTTGTAACAAACTTTACTAAGCATATTTAGTCCGCCATTTTGTTTTTCAAAATTTACGCCAGTAATTTAGATTCAGTAACTACAAGACCCCCTTAAAACAAAATTTGAGTTAAATCGGACAATTATTAAAAAAATTTGTCCGCCATATTGGATGCGCCATTTTGATTTTTTTCGGTTTTAGTTAAATTTTTAAATCAGCGACCCCGAAATACTCTAGAAGCATATTTTCAGCCGGATCCAACAAAGATAAAGACTTTTGGCTGGAGTTGGATCACTCTTAAAACTTTAAGAAGCATGTTTATTCCGCCATTTTGTTTTTCAAAATTCGGAGTAACAATTCTTATTCAGTAACTCCAAGACCCGCATAAAACAAAATTTGAGTTCAATCAGACAATTTAAAAAAAAAATTGTCCGCCATATTGGATCCGCCATTTTGATTTTTTTAGTTTTAAGCTAAATTTTGAAATCAGCGACCTCGAATTCCTCTAGAAGCACATTTTCAGACGCATACAACAACGATAAAGACTTTTGGCCGGAATTGGATCATGCTGGCCCTGTGTGGAATGTAGTAAAATTGTTCGTAAAAACTTATAATTTTTACGAAATACTTTAGTAAGCAAAAAGTACGAAACTTTTCGTACAATGTACGAAACATTTCTTTTATATAAAGCAAGATTTTTTTTTAGTGCATATAAGATTTTACAACCTAATATGGGGTTCACTCTTACGACCATAAATAAATCGTTTAACAAAACACCAGTAACAGAATAAAAACATAATGGACACAGAACAATGATTTTTTTTTTGAAAACGTAGCCCATAAACACTCAAAAACAGCAAGTGTGAATCTCACATAAGACTTTTTTGTAGAAAAATTTCTTTAATTCTCATACTTTTCAATAGGAAGTATGTCTCAGAAAATGTTTGAGAATCTTAGACCTTTTCTACGGAAAAGTGTCCATGAAATCCATATTTTGTCTATAGAGAAATATATTCAAAATCAAGAAAATTGCCTCAAATATTTTTAAAAAGCATTGGTGTAAAACGTTTCAATATCTAAGACTTTTTATGTAGAAAAATAGATTATAAAAAAATATAAGAAATTATCTATCTGAAAAGTCACTAAATTGAAAATTTTTGTATACGAATAATTTCGATACTTTTATTGAAGTTTTTTGGTGGGAAAATTGCCTAAGTATCTAAGAATTTTCTATAAATGTTTATAAGAATCTAAAAAATTTTCTATAACAAGAATTTCATAAATTCTAAAAGCATTTCTGTTGGGATAGAGTCTCAGAATCATAAAACTTCTCCTCAAGCAAATGACTCAGAAAAAGTTCAAAACCAGGAAATTTTTTGGAATAAACATGTCTTAAATATTTATTTTATTTTATATAAAGGGTACATTTTTAAAATTTGGAAATGTTGCTATAGAAAAAATCATAATAAACAAGAGGTAAACAATAAAAACCCTAAATAAGAATTAAAAAAAAGACCTGAGGTTCCCTGCAAAAAAAAAATGTTTTTGAGTAAAAAAAAAAATATTATTATTAAAATTCAAACATTTAAGAAAAAAACTCAGAAAAATTTTATAAAAAATAAAAATACTTCAAAATAATTAAAAAAAAAAATCGTTAAAATATAAAAAAAAAATATTAAACCAGGGAAAACTGTAGATGTTATATTTCATTCGGTAAAGCTTAATAGCGTTCTTAATTGTTATTTGTTTTTTCTTATTCAAGATGCCCAGTGTTAAAAGAACTTTTGTTTTTTTTTTTTTAGATTTTGGGGTACCCCTGTGTACGCCGCTGGTTATTGCCATCCTACACAATAACAGCGTTGGCTTGAATGGACAATAATAAATCAGAAAAAAAATTTATCCATTAAGTCCAACATTTGTATATATTTTCTTTACATTCTATCTTATTTGTATAAACCATTTTTATTTCACTACAAAATATTTAAAAGATTAATTTTTTTTAAAGAAACTACTTATTTTTTCAAGTAAAACAAAAAAACACTAATGACACTACGAATGCAAATTCAACAAATACCTGCTAATGTAATTAAAACAAATACAATGAATGAATAAACAGTAGACTGGCTCATAAATGGCACTTTATTTTTGATTTTTGTATGGATCTCCCGGAATATACTGATGGCTCCGTTCTAAAACATGCTAATTGTAAGTCAAAAAAGCTAGATTTGAGATAAACACCTTCAAAGATTATTGACGAATAATGAATAACTAGAGATTACTCAAAAAAGGAAGAGCATTTTTGGAATTAGCATAGAGGTTGAAAGAGGTTATTATATATGCTTTTGGCGGTCGTACGTACAGTGTATCACAAAAGTATTTTGCCTATGCAAAATATAATGAAATTTAATAAAAAAACGCTATAAAAAAATATTTATTTTTAAAAATAAATATATGTTTTATTAAATATTAAATAAGGGAACATTAAACTTTAATTCTGTATCTTTAAACACTTAATTTTAATTTTTTACGCATGAGATTTTAAAGAAAATATCAAATTATCACTCATATTTCAGCTCACAAAAGTATTTTGCTTTTTTAATTTTACTATATAATTTTTTCAATTTATTAAAAAAAATTAACAATTTTAATATTTTGAATGACATTTATTGTTAGACAGAACTAATTCCAGACGTCTAGGTATTGATTCCAAAAAATTTTGAATAGGTATTTTGTACCATTCTACTTCTGGTGCTTGTTTTAAAGTAGTTTTAATTGAAATGTTGTGTTACATGATTTTTCCGCCGAAATATGCCCAAAGATTTTCGAAAGGATTCATGTCGGGACTTTGTGGTGGTGTTGCCGGATGTTTGGCGTTGTATAAAAACCACTTTTTAACGTCAAAAGCTGTCTGTTTTGACTCATTATTACGTTTGAAGTAAAACTCTTTTCGCTATAGCCCAATTTGGTCAGCACTGGCATGTTAATTTTTCCTCAAAATGGATAAATCTCTACATGACTATCCACAGTTTCATTAATAAACACTAACTGGCCCATTTCAAGGCCGACATAAAGTCTTAAAAGACCAGAGAACCACCACCATGTTTTACCGTTGATTTTATATTTTTTATATTTAAGGATTTATTTGGCTTTTCTCAAGACCACACGTCGTCCATCTGACCCAATAAAGTTCTGAAAAACTCAAATGAGCAGTGACGAAACCAAATTCAACATTTTTGGGTGTGATGAACGACGTATGGTCTTGCGAAAGCCAAATAAATCCTTAAATATAAAAAATATAAAATCAACGGTAAAACATGGTGGTGGCTCTCTGGTCTTTTAAGACTTTATGTAGGTCTTGAAATGGGCCAGTTAGTGTTTATTAATGAAACTATGGATAGTCATGTAGAGATTTATCCATTTCGAGGAAAAATTAACTTACCAGTGCTGACCAAATGGGGCTATCGCGAAAAGGGTTTTACTTCAAGCGTGATAATGAGCCAAAACAAACAGCTTTTGACGTTAAAACGTGGTTTTTATACAACGCCAAACATCCGGCAACACCACCACCAAGTCCCGACATGAATCCTCTCGGAAATCTTTGGGCTTATTCGACGAAAAAATCATGTAACACAACATTTCAATAAAAACTACTTTAAAACAAGCACCAGAAGTAGAATGGTACAAAATAGCTCCATTCGATTACCTACTACAATTTACTAGTATTTACTCAATTTACTATTTTTGCTCAAAAACCGTTCGAGTACAGATAAAAATAGTAAATGTCGTAAGCAATTTAAGAGAAAATGTATTTCTCTTTTACTAAAATTTTACTACAATTTACCAGGAAAATTTCAATAAGTAAATAGAAAATTTATGTCAAAAAAAATTATTGACAAATTGTTTTTATTTATTTTCAAAAAAACAAAATTATTTAATAAATAAAATAAATGGCTATTTTGTCTGCAAATTTGTTATTTAAGATAAAAAAATCTCCATAAAAAAGAATTTAAATGCACTGGATGCATTTTTTCCAAAACGAATGGCAAAAGAAAGTTTAAATAAGTGAAAATCTCTAGGAAGAACATAAAAATAAAATGAACACCGCCAGAGCGTGGAATTTCGTAGGAATAGGGATATTTTTCTTAGGACCAGAAACATTTTTGATCTGTCCGTCGGCTGTGGTCTTTTTTTCAAAGAGTTTTCAAATCCTCAAGATTTTAAAGAGACTGTGGAATGTTTTCTTTAAAAAATATCAAAATTATTAATTTTGAGGGTTTCTCTATTCAGAATATACCTTAGTTAAGTTTTTCTTATTTATCAAAGATGGAAAAAATAAGAAAAATACTCAGACTCTGAGAGTATTGGCTTATAGGAAACATTGTAAAGGTTCTAATTAGTGGCGTATACTTTTTCTATAGGAAAAATCTTTCAAAATCTGTGACTTTTTCTGTTGGAAAAATCTCTCAGAATCTGAGACTTTCTATGGAAAAAATGTCTCAGAATCTGAGACTTTTTCTATAGAAAAAACGTCTCAGAATCTGAGACTTTTTTTATAGAAAAAATGTCTCAGTATCTGAAACTTTTTTCTATAGAAAAAATGTCTCAGAATCTGTAACTTTTTCTATAGGAAAAATGTGTCAGAATATAAGACTTTTTCCATAGGAAAGATGCCAGGTTCTGAGATATTTTATTTCTATAGAAAGTCTCAGATTCTGAGACATTTTTTCTATAGAAAATGTCCGATTTTGTCTCAGAATCTGAGGCTTGGAATCTGAGACAGTTTTTGTATAAAAAATATGTCAGAATCTGTGACTTTTTCTATAGGAAAAATGTGTCAGAATATAAGACTTTTTCCATAGGAAAAATGTCTCAGAATCTGAGACTTTTTTATAGGAAAAATCTGACAGAATCTGAGTCTTTTTCTATAGGAAAAATGTCTTTGAATCTGAGACTTTTTCTATAGGAAAAATGTATCAGAATCTGAGACTTTTTGTCTGGGAATCTGAGACTTTTTCTATAGGAAAAATGTCTCAGAATCTGAGACTTTTTCTATAGGAAAAATGTGTCAGAATCTAAGACTTTTTCCATAGGAAAAATGTCTCGGAATCTGATACTTTTTTATATGAAAAATCTGTCAGAATCTGAGTCTTTTTCTATAGGAAAAATGTCTTAGAATCTGAGACTTTTTCTATAGGAAAACTGTAAAAGAATATGAGACTTTTTGTCTCAGAATCTGAGACTTTTTATATAGGAAAAATGTCTCAGAATCTGAGACTTTTTCTGTAGGAAAAATGTCTCAGAATCTGAGAATTTTTTGTATAGGAAAAATGTCTCAGAATCTGAGACTTTTTCTATAGGAAAAATGACTCAGAATCTGAGACTTTTTCTATAGGAAAAATGTCAGAATCTTAGACTTTTTCTATAGGAAAAATGCATCAGAATCTGAGCCTTTTTCTATAGGAAAAATGTCTCAGAATCTGAGATTTTTCTATAGGAAAAATGTCTCAGAATCTGAAAATTTTTCTATAGGAAAAATTTCTCAGAATCTGAGAATTTTTCTAAAGGAAAAATGTCTCAGAATCTGAGACTTTTTCTATAGGAAAAATGTCTCAGAATCTGAGACTTTTTCTATAGGAAAAATGTCTCAGAATCTGAGACTTTTTCTATAGAAAAATGTCTCAAAATACATATTTTTCTATACATATTTTTTGTATAGGAAAAATGTCTCAAAGTCTGAGACTTTTTCTATAGGAAAAATTTTTAAAAATCTGAGACTTTTCTTAAGAAAAATGTTTCAGAATCTGAGACTTTTTCTATTTAAAAAATGTAACAGAATCTGAGACCTTTTTTTTGAAAAATGTAACAGAATCTGAGGCTTTTCATAGAGAAAGAATCTGAGATTTTTTTGTATATTAAAAATGTCTCAGAAGAGACGTTTTAGTTCAAGGGAAAGCTGGCAAGGAAAAGATTCCAAAATATGTGCAGTCCTGGATATGCCCCTGGTCATAAGATTCTTGCGGCTTTTATATTCAAATTTTGAGTTTCAAAACAATCTTTATTCTAAATTTTTCCAAAGGGTTTGTAAAGGAGCAATTCTTTGGATGCAGACGTTTTTTCCATTGGAAAAAGTTCTGCAAATCTAAATAAAGGCTCGCGATATAAAATTTAGGATTGCTCAAAAGAACATGATCCCAAAGTTAGCAGAAGTTTTTTTTTTTAAGAAACTTATTTGGGAAAAGTTTTGAGGATTATTAAAAAAACAAAAATTAAAATGACAAATATATTTTTACTATTATTTTACTACTTTTCATTTTTTTACTTTTTTGGTTTTTTCTCTCAATGAGTGTTACATTTAAAAATACGGTCAACAAAAAGTCCAACTTAAAACAAAACAATAATCCCATTGGAACTGCAATAGCTTCAAACAACGTCGCTGCTACAAATTTAAATACACGCACAAAACGTGTTACGTTTAAAAATACGGTCAATGAAATGGCCAACTTTGAACAAAGATCCTTTGCTGAAGTCACAAAAGCAAACCATCCAAACAACTCAACTGATGCTTTATCACAAATTCTACATCGACTTAGTGCACAAGAAGATTTTTTTAAAACAATTGATCATCGTTTAACAGTTCTCGAACAACAAACCCAAACTATTCACAATGGCTGATTTTTTAAAGCTTATGTTATGGAATGCC
The DNA here is from genome assembly GCA_963921195.1 of Pegoplata infirma. Classification (NCBI taxonomy): domain Eukaryota; kingdom Metazoa; phylum Arthropoda; class Insecta; order Diptera; family Anthomyiidae; genus Pegoplata; species Pegoplata infirma. Next base: position 67,641 of record CAWUER010000482.1, read on the forward strand.
AACGGCCTTCTAAAGCACCAAAGAGAGTTAGAAGTAGTCCTTAATGAAGAGAAGATTGATGTTTGCTTAATTGCCGAAACACATTTTACAAATCAGACATTTATAAAATTTAAAAACTACGAAATATATCACACTAGTCACCCAAATAACACAGCAAGAGGAGGTAGTGCTGTAATTGTTAGAAAAAATATTAAACATAATGAAGAAGAAAAACTGCAAACACACGAATTTCAAGCAACAACTATAAGACTGTCTACAAAAAATCAAAATCTAATGATAACATCTGTGTACAGTCCACCCCGTCATAATATAAAATGTGATAAATACAAACAACTAATTGAAATGCACAACGAAAGATCTTTAATCGGAGGCGACTTTAACGCAAAAAATATTCAATGGGGTTCACGCCTTACAACTACCAAAGGAAGGGAATTATTTAAAGCAACAAGGGAAACAGGAAGTGAGGTAATTACTACTGGGAGCCCAACTTATTGGCCTACAGATCCAACGAAACAACCTGATCTTATAGATTTTTTTATTATAAAAAATATATCGAAGTCTCTTATAAAATTAGAAAATGGATTTGATCTAAATTCGGATCATTCAGCTATTTTCTTAACTTTGTTTGAAAATGTTCTTATAAAAGAAGATCCTCCATTCTTAACCAACAAATTCACAGACTGGGAGTATTTCGAAAATATCCTTTCTAACTCCAACCCAGAAATAACAGAAATAGGTTCAATTGACCAACTAGAATTTGAAGTTGAAGAATTTACAAAACTTATTCAATCATCTGCATGGAAAAGTACACCTAATACTCCAAAACGCTCTATGGTACATCGTTATCCAGAAGACATAAAGGAAATGATTAAAATCAAACGAAAAATTCGTAAAAAATGGCAGCAAACCAGATCACCAAGTGATAAAACCTGTCTCAACAGAATCACGCATGAACTTAGTGCTAAAATTAAGAAGTTCAAAAACGAAGTATTTAATAACCATCTGAGAGAATTAACCAATGATAAAACCACTGATTACTCTTTATGGAAATCAACAAAAAATTTAAATCGGCCACAGGTCCGAAACTCCCCAATCAGAATAGATGGAGGTGAGTGGGCAAAAACTGACAGCCAAAAAGTAGAATTATTTTCAAATTATCTTTCAAATATATTTTCTGATACCAATCAGGAACTTACTAATGTTGTTTCACATCGTAATGATGACATCCAACAGAATTTAGTTTTTAATGCAGTTACGCCATATGAAGTACAAACAGAAATAAACAACTTAAAGCAAAAAAAAAGTCCAGGCTTTGATTTAATAACAGCTGAGGTACTCAGACGTCTTCCTTTAAATTGTATAAATAGAATAACCAAGATATTTACTGCATGTTTTCAACTACAATATGTCCCAAGTTTATGGAAAGTAGCAGATGTACTCATGATACCAAAACCAGGAAAACCTGAGACAGAAATAACCTCATATAGACCCATTTCACTTCTTCCAATTTTGTCTAAGTTATTTGAAAAAATTTTATTAAATCGACTTAAGCCAATAATTGAACAAAATTGCCTTATTCCAATTCACCAATTTGGTTTCAGACATTCTCACTCTACCATTGATCAAGTTCATCGTATAACTAATATTATAGAAAAAGCTCTGGAAGAAAAGAAAATATGCTCTACAATTTTCCTGGATGTGTCACAAGCGTTCGACAAAGTATGGCACGCAGGTCTAATAACTAAACTTAGAGACATGCTACCCACTTTGTATGTTAATATTGTAAAATCGTATCTCGAGGATAGATTTTTTCGTGTAAAAAAAGAAGAAGCACTTTCTAGATTAAAAGAAATAAAAACCGGAGTTCCTCAAGGGAGCATACTAGGACCCATATTATATCTTTTGTATACGCGAGATATACCTGAACCACCAAACACAACAATAGCAACATTTGCAGATGATACTGCTATTCTTTCAGTAGCGGAATCCGAAGATGTAGCCCACACAAACTTACAAAACGCTATAAACCAACTATTAAATTGGACTAATGCTTGGCGAATAAAGTTAAACAACAACAAATCTGTACAAACGAGTTTTACAAACAAAATCATATCAAATCTTCCTATCTACATGGATAATTTACAAATTCCATATTCAAATAATGCGAAGTATCTAGGCATGACACTTGATGCTAAATTACGCTGGAATGAACATGTTAAAAAAAAATGTTGTGAACTTAATATTAAATGGTCTAAACTTAAATGGCTCATTGGTAAAAAAAGTGTTTTATCAATAGAAAATAAACTTCTTATATATAACCAGCAACTTAAACCAAAATGGCTTTATGGAATTCAACTTTGGGGTTGTACCAACAAGAAAAACATTGATAAAGTTCAAAAGTTCCAAAATAAAGTTCTAAGGAGTATAGTAAATGCTCCGTGGTATATCCGGAACTCGGATCTTCACCGTGATCTCGGAATCAAAACAGTCGCTGAAGAAATACAAAACGTGGCGACAAAACATGATGCTAGGCTCAGAGAGCATGTAAATAGCGAAGCTTCAAATCTCAACGATACATCTGGTCTACAGCGAAGATTAAAACGTACTAAGCCGTGCGACCTTCTTAGAAATTTATAAAATTGTTTTATGAGTAAGTTAACTACTCGCATCACATAATCATCCCTGGAAACAAATTGCTTGTTAGTTTAAGAATTTAAAACTAGTTGCAGTAACTAAAAATAAATAAAATTTATTAATAAAAAAAAAAAAAAAAAAAAAAATGAGTAAAATTTTAAAATGTCTCCCTTTTACTACTTTTACTACAAAAAAAGTAATCGAATGGAGCTAATACCTATTCAAAATTTTTTGAATTTAGTGGAATCAATGCCTAGACGACTGGAACTAGTTCTGGCTAACAATATATACCATTCAAAATATTAAAATTGTAATTTTTTTTTAATAACCCGGTGAAAAATGGTACAAATATGATCATATATGCGTTCATACAGCGTCATGTATGTCCATATATGTAGCATATATGAATATATATGACACTGTATGAAGGCATATATGATCATATTTGCAACATATATGTCCATATACGTAAAATGAGGGCATATGAACATATATGACATATATGCTTCATATATGTCCACATATGTCATATATGGGCATATGCCCTCATTTTACGTATATGGACATATATGTTGCAAATATGATCATATATGACTGCATACAATTTCATATATGACCATATATGCTCGTATATTTACATATATGCATCCATATATTTACATATATGTATCCATATATGCACATTTTTCACCGGGAAATTAAAAAAATTATATAGAAAAATTAAAAAAGCAAAATACTTTTGTGAGCTGAAAAATGAGTGATAATTTGATATTTTCTTTAAAATCTCATGCATGAAAAATTAAAATTAAGTGCTTAAAGATACAGAATTAAAGTTTAATCTTCCCTTATTTAATATTTAATAAAACATATATTTATTTTTTAAAATAAATATTTTTTAAAGCGTTTTTTTAATTAAATTTCATTATATTTTGCATAGGCAAAATACTTTTGTGATACACTGTATATACATCTCCATATAAACTATCCCTACGATTATAAATTTTTTACAATAACGAAGCCAAATTTGGATACGACCGATACACCATTAATAAAATTATTAAATTAAAAAAAGTGAATGCACTATTGTATTAAGTATGACTTGTTGCACCTTGTCTGTAATTTTTGTAAAAATATGTACAGCCATTCTCTTGGAATGATCAATCAAAATAAAATATGTATGTTTAAATCGCCATATACCGTAATCAAAAAAGCTTAAAAAAGTATACATTATTAAGGCGAGACCTTGTTTTTATTTTTTTGGATTAATTTATTTGACAAAAGGAAGAACAACTTGTAAATGGGTATAAACAGTTGTTTTTCCCTATTTTTTGATGATTTTTTGATTATTTTATTTAAATTTTGAAAAATTGTTCCATTTCAAATAGTGTTTCCTAAATGTTCCGCTACATAATACAAAACTTACGACGCCAAAATGTTCGTTAGTTTACTAGCTTTCAGACTGACCTGCCCGTTATTTCATCTGCGTTTAAAATATCAATTGAAATGGATATGAACAAATCTAAAGTGGTTAAAATGAGCCTTTTTTAATTGAATTAAATTAATTTTATGAATTAACAATTTTTAAGTTTTTCCGTTTAAGCTTTCTATATAAATACCGGATAAAACGAAACCCGGTTACACAAAAATCCGAATACAAAAAAAAACCGGTTACAAGAAAACCCGGTTACACGAAAAATAGTTTTTTATCGTAACTAAATTTGTTTCAATACATTGAAAAAAAAGAAATACCCGGTTAGGCGGTCCAGACAGTTTTTTGAAAGAATGAGGAACTTTTGAGAACTATGAGTTTAAAAAGGGGGTTTTCACAATTTTTTTTTTATTTTTTATTTCAATTTTCGTATTTCAATTCTATTTGTGTAAACGGGCGCAAGCGGGCAAGTTTTTTGTAAAGTAGGGATAAAAAGGATAATTTTGGCCAAGATAGTTTTTTGAAAGGGCGTAGAACTTTCTATAACGATGAGTTTTTAAAATGGGGTTTTCAAAAAAAAAAAATATTTTTTCCAGTTATTGGATAAATTTTCCATTTCTGAAAACGGGCACAAGCAGGCAACTTTTTTGGAAAGTGTGGATAGAAAGGATAAATCTGGCCCAGACAGTTTTTTGAAAGGGCGTGGAACTTTTGATAACGATGAGTTTAAAAATGGGGTTTCACAAATTTTTTTTTTTTTTAATTTTTTGTATTTCAATTCCATTTGTGTAAACGGGCACAAGCGTGTAAGTTTTTTGTAAAGTAGGGACAAAAATTCTGGGTCAGACAATTTTTTGAAAGGGCGTGGAACTTTCTACAACGATGAGTTTTTAAAAGGGGGTTTTCAAAAAAAAATATTTTTTCCAATTTTTTATAAATTTTATTTCAATTCCATTTTTGAAAATGGATAAAAAGAACAATTTTGGCCCAGACAGTTTTTTAAAAGGGCGTGGAACTTTTGATAACGATGAGTTTAAAAAAAAACTATTTTTTTCCAATTTTTTATAAAATCTTTTTGCAATTCAATTTTTGAAAGCGGGCACAAGCGGGCAGGTTTTTTGTAAAGTGGGGGATAAAAAGAATAATTTTTGGCCCAGACAGTTTTTTGAAAGGTCGTGGAACTTTATTGAAAATGAAGTATCCACCCTGAAATAGTTTCCTTGTAGGTCCGATTCCAAAAAGTTTCAAGGCACTTATTAAATTCCCTAATATATTCACGTGATTTAAATGAAAATCACTCTATAATTATGTGATTTAAATAAAAATAACTCACGCTCACGCGTGAATCACGTTGTTTTTTTTTGAGTCATGCAAATCACGGGACCAGAGACCATTTCCAATTAAAATACATAAACAAAAGACAAGTGTCTCTTCCTTTATTTCATCTATAAAATCTGAAAATTTTGTTAAAAATGAAGTGTACACTAAGGGTGGGATAGTGTTGTGTGAGATTTTAGGCAGCAGTATTTGAAATCGCTAGAACCCCTCATTTTGTGAGGTTCGTAAAAAAAGTGTATGAGCCAAAAAATGGGGGATGTCGGATAGGATCTAGGGGTCGCTCATCGGGGTCAAAGTTGGGCGCACATGGGAAAAAATCCACAAAAAGCCCCACAACTCCCCTGGTTTTGCCCCTAGAGGGGTCAAATGTGAGACCGGCCACCATTATTTTTTTGCCCCAAACACTTTTGCCAAATATACCTTAGCCCTATCTCCTCTCCTTAAGGGGGCTCCCATACAAAGGTTGAATGTTAAAAAATATTTGCTCCTACCTCTCTAGCTGTCCTAGAAGTGACCCTAGAGGAATCAAATGTATGACCGACCTCCAATATTTTTTCATCCCCAACATTTTCTTAGAACAGACATACCCTCTATCTTCCACCGTTAGGGTGGTCCCCATACATTTTTTTTTATTTTTTCATAATTTTTTTTTATTAAATCAGCTCCTACCGGTCCAACGGTGCTTCCTAGAGGGGTCATTTGCAAGACGACCCCCATTTATTTTTAGCACCCAACATTTCATCTGAACATGCTAACTCCGTATCTCCAATTCCTAAGGGGTCACCCACACAAAATGACATTTTTATAAAATTTGCTCCCACCGCTCTAACTGGCGCAGGGATGACCCTAGAGAATTTAAATGTATGACTGACCCCCAATATTTTTTCAGCGCTTACATTTTCCCCAAACAAACCTACCCTCTATTTTTAAGCCTTAAGGGGGTCCCCACACATTTTTTTTATTTTTTTATAAAATCAAAAGAAAGTTGCCCCCAATATTTTTTATCCCTAACATTTTCCCCAAACAAACCTACCCCTTATTTTAAGGGGGTTCCCACACATTTTTTATAATTTTTGTATATAAAATCCGATCTTACCGCTCCCATGGTGCCTCTTAGGAACGGGAAATGCCGACTGACCCCCAATAATTTTTGCCCCCCATTTTTTGTCCCAACATACCTACGTCGTATTTCCACTTTTTTAGGGTAATATTTTTTCCTCTCCATTACGGCACAATACGTTGTTATAGTCCTCTATTAATTTTACGCCTCCTTCGGTAGCGTGGTTGAAAACATGTAATTGAAGTAATATTTGCAGCACTTGCTTGTAGTCCTCACAATTTTCCCAAGTGTTTGGGCCGGAACCAATGAAATTTGTTGTTAATCCGAAGCGTGCAAAAAATTTTGGTGTCTCTTATATTATAAGTTCTGGATTTACTTGTTTCGATTCTATGTTAATTATTCGCCTTCGAAAACAACAACGTGTACTGGAATCCAACAACGTGTACTGGATGATCACGATCTTTGTTGCCACTTTCGCCGCTATCCCCCGAGTCATAATCTTCCCCGATATCATCGTCTTAATTTTCTTCGCTGCCTTCGTCGGACGATTCGTCCATCTTTTCGTCAGATAACTCTTCCTCCTTGCATTTGCCATTTTTCGTTTTATTTAACAAGAGATATTCGAATCAAATAGTGCAACTGCTTCACCACTGAGATACCAAAGATGTGAGAGAATCACTTCTCCAATCGTTGAGACATCTTATTAATTGAAGCATAATTAGCAATCGCTTTAAAAAATTCAAATCATTATTTGGAGGTTCTATTGCTTTAGAGGCGCTAAACCAAAATTTAACGTAAATTGTTTTTGGTCAAACCTAAAACATTTTTGGGCAATATATGCCTTTTGCCATCCATCGAGCATGACTGATGGATCCTGGTGAGCTAAAATGATTATTAGGAATATTTTCACCAAGGTATAATAAAACATATTCATTAACTCCTTGAAGTCGTCTCTGGGTCGCTTTTCCTTAATTTGAGCACAACAAAACAACTTGATGCAGTTTGGTCTTGAGCTGGTATGTTGCCAGCCACTTTCTAATCTTCTATGTCAGGACTGTGTGGTTTGTCTTTTATGTCTTTTATTTATATTTTCCCACTGCTCTTTAAAACGCTCAAACATTGGCACTCCTGGTCCAGACGTTTTGCCGAATTTGGTTTCAAACACTTCTTTTAATTGAAGTTCATTAATATGATGTTTGCATGGCAGATATAGGGGGTCAGTCTGCATTTCTCGTACCTAAGAGGCACTATGGGAGCGGTAAGTGTTAAATTTATAAATAAAAGTGTTGCTAATTATTGTACTTTTGTAAATTCTAAACACTCCAACGTTGGGTTCCAGTACCATTACGAATTTTGTTTTACTAAGGGGAGAACCCTTACAAAGTGGAAATACGCTATAGGTATATCCGGAAAAAATGTGGGGGGCAAAAACTAATGGGGGTAAGTCTGCATTCCCTATCCCTAGGAGGCACCATGGGAGCGATAAGATCTGATTTTATAAAAAAATATAAAAATGTGTGGGGACCCCCTTAAGACTGAAAAATGGAGGATAGGTTTGTTTGGGGAAAATGTTGGGGCTGAAAAAATATTGGGGGTCAGTCATACATTTAACTTCTCTAGGGTCACCCTTGTGCCAGTTAGAGCGGTGGGAGCAAATTTTATAAAAATGTCATTTTGTGTGGGAGACCCCTTAGGAATTGGAGATAGGGAAGTTGCATATTCAGAAGAAATGTTGGGGGCTAAAAATAAATGAGGGTCGGCCTTGCTAATGACCCCTCTAGGAGGCACCATTGGACCGGTAGGAGCTGATGTAATAAAACAAATTAAAAAAATAAAAAAAATGTATGGGGACCACCCTAAGGGTTGAAGATAGAGGGTGGGTATGTTCTAAGAAAATGTTGGGGTTGAAAAAATATTGGGGGTTGGTCATACATTTGGTTCCTCTAGGGTCACTTCTTGGACTGCTAGAGAGGTAGGAGCAATTTTTTTTAAAAATTAAACCTTTGTATGGGAGCCCCCTTAGAAGGTTGAGATAAGGCTTAGGTATGTTCGGCAAAAGTTTTCGGGAGGAAAAAATAATGGGGGTTGGTCTCACATTTGACCCCTTTAGGAGCAAAACCAGAGGAGTTGCGGGGCTTTTTGTGCATTTTTTCCCCTTTACGCCCAACTTTGACCCCGATGAGCGACCCCTAGATCCTCTCCGACCTGCCCCATTTTTTGGCTCATGCATTTTTTTTACGAACCTCACAAAATAAGCGGTTCTAGCGGGTCGAAATCGGAAACTCGTGCACTATCCCACCCCTAGTGTACACCCTGAAATAGTTTCCTTGTATGTCCGATTCTTAGTTTCTTGTGGAGAAATGGGAAAAATCGTCAAAAAACGAAAAAAAATCCCGTTTTTCCCCTCCCCTTTGACCCGCTAAATGTGAGATTGGGCAGCTATAAAAAACAGGTGACTCTAATTTTGATCCCCTCTTTCCTCTGAAAGACCTTCCTTATAAGTAAAATTAAATTGATTAAAAGCAAAATTAAATTATTAAGAATTTCTTTAATGCATAAAAAATTAATTGAAAATAAATTAATTCAATAATTATAACAGAATTAATCAAATTACACAGTGCAACATCACATTTAGGGCCTCAACCAAACCAAGACAGTTTAAAAGTATTTATGTGTAGTAGTAAAAACCCCAAAGGGTTTAGCTCTGTAACGTCACAATTTTTTTTTATAGCCCACTGAATTTTTCAGAAAACCTACTAAGACGTGCATTTAAAGGGTTAAAATGTTCTACGATTATTTTCAGCATCAAATTTTACTGGGGGTCACTGAAGGCAAAAAGTTCAACCGGTATACGAAAAATGCATAAAAAAGGTTAATTGTAAAGTATCATTAACTTTTTATATTTTTTCCTATATTTTTTAGTTACAATTGTATACATTTTCTGGAAAAAATATAAAAATATGAAGGACACTTTACAATTTATCTTTTTCTGCATTTTCCTTACACCAGCCGAACTTTCTGCCTTCAGTAACCCCTAGTGATATTTGATGCTGAACATATTCGTAGAACATTTTAATCCTTTAAACGCTAGTCTTAGTAGACTTTTGAGCCATTTCTTAAGAAAAGTACTTAAATGACCAATAAAAACGTCAGAACAACGGTTAATATATTTTAGAAAAAAATTCCCCATCAAATTCTGTTGAAGACATCCAAACATTATTTTAAGCTCAAAAGAACGGTTACATTATTTTTTTCGACTTTTTTCAAACGCCTTTAAAAAAAATGAAAAATTCAGTGGGCTATAAAAAAAATTCGAGACGCTAAAGAGCAAAACTCATTGGGGGTTTGCTACTACACATAAGTACTTTCAAACTGTATTGGTTTGGTTGAGGCCCTAAGAAATTACCCTTCAATTGTATCACAGTTAGTGTTTGGGGTCCGGGAATTCCCGGGTCGGATTTCCCGGGAATTCCCGGGAAAAGACTTACGGGAATTCCCGGGAATTTTTTTAATTTTTTCCGGGAAATCCGGGAATTTCATAAAATAAACCATTTTATATAAAAAACGTTTATTTTAATTTAATTTTTAATATTTTTTTTAGATACAGTCATAATTACATTTGCTATTTTTTGTATTTTTTCTATTTGGAAGAACAATCCAAATATATATTCTGACCAAGTGTAAAAAGTACGACAATATCATGAAAAAACTTAAGAAGTCAAAAAATATACGTCGGTTAATGACAATTTTGCTAATATTGTCAAAAAAATAAAAAAATTTTAACCTAGAACTTACATTTCCAGAACAAATATTAAAAGTGCTGCCAACTATATTAGTTTTTGCTCGAATAACGCAGTTTTAAATTTTTTTTTTGCGATTTTTAGCTATTTTTTGCGATTTTTTGTGGGAAAAAAGTTGCAATATTTTTTTTGTTTTGTTTTGTATTTCAGGATTTTTAACATTTATTTTTTGATTTTTTTATGTTTTAATTAATTGTTTATCTCTAGTAAAACTGTTTTTAATAAAAAGTTGGTCAAATTTTAATGTTTTTTGTGATCATTATAATAATGAAAATTTCCCGGGAATCCCGGAAAATAAATTATTTTTTTCGCGTTTCCCGGGAATTTGAAAAGTCCGGGAATTCCCAAACACTACCCGGTGAAAAATGAGCATATATGGATACATATATGTGAATATATGGATGCATATATGTAAATATTTGATCATATATGGTCATATATGAAATTGTATGCAATCATATATGATCATATTTGCAACATATATATCCATATACGTAAAATGAGGGCATATGCCCATATATGACATATATGGGCATATGTGGAGCATATATGCCATATATGTTCATTAGGGTTATGACGTTTTTTTTGCGACATCCTCCATTCACGGAATCGTGTAGGGCATGGAAAAATACTAAGAAATATGCTTATGATTTTTCCCGATCGTGAAAAAAGTTCACGCACCAAACGCATTGAAGTTTTATGTAAACAATGTTTTTTTTTTTTAATTAATAAAAGTGATAACTAACTAAAATTTTTGTTGTTTTTTATTATAATCCCACAAACAAATGTGTTTCACACCATTTTGTTACGAAAGTTTCGATAATTCGCGATATAAGTGATTTTTTTAGCGATTAAAATATTTTACATAATTTAAGTTTTTTTACTCCAAATAAAGTTTTTTTTTGCAGAAAAATGCAATAATAGCGAGAATTGGTCAAACTTTCATCTCCAAAATTGTGGGTAACGGTTTTGCAAGCAGTGAACCACAAAAACTTGGTTATTAAGAGAAAAGTGAAACTTTAATAAAAAAAAAATAAAAAAAACGTATATACAAAACTTCAATGCATTTGGTGCGTGAAGTTTTTTCACGATCGCGAAAAACTAAACTAACAGTTTTTAGTTATTTTCCATGCCCTACACGATTCCGAGGATGGAGGTTGCATATTTGCAAAAAATGCAAAATGTACTAACCCTAATGTTCATATGCCCACATTTTACGTATATGTTGACATATATGTTGAAAATATGAGCATATATGCCTTCATACAGTGTCATATATATCCATATATGCACCATATATGGACATACATGGCGCTGTATGAACGCATATATGATCATATTTGTATCATTTTTCACCGGGTAGTCACAGTGTTATTAATTCCAATTATTCTGTTTTTTTCAAACATGAATTAATAGATTAAGGCTGAGTATTTAAACTTTCAAGGAAGGTCTCCCTGGTGCCACCCGCAGATCTTTATGGAATTGGTTTTATTTTGTAGAGAAAGAAAACGAAAGGGACTTTTATTTTTTTAGCGGTCCAAATTCATATTTAGGGGGTGAAAATGAAGGGGGAGGAAACAATAATTTTTCATTTTTTGCGTTTATTACCTTTGGAAAATCTATATTCGTGTTTTGAAACATGCACAACTTTTCGTCATATTGGGTAAAAGGCCAAAATTTTAGGACATTTTTGTTAAAAGGTCTTGAATAAAATCACGTATTATTTCTCACGATGCTTAATATATATTCCGGATGGTCCATACAAAAATCCAACTTCTGTTTTTATAAACCCCCCTTATAAACAGCATTTCATTGAATATATTAAAATCAACCTGATATAAAAAGAAAGTATTAACATCATTTGACAAATTAAAACACATTTAAAAAATATACTGATTTTATTTATAGCATTTTCATTGGAAAACAAACTACAGTAAAAAAAACATTTATTTTTTTTTTAAGATGCCAGGAAAAAAATAGTAGTAATAAAAAAATAAACATTTTATATATTTTATACATTTTTAAATGAAATACTTAAATTAGTTAAAAAATTTCAACCTTGCAAACAGTCATATAAACAAATTTAAATATAAATAACAGAGAAGGCTAAACTTTAACACAGAAAAAAAACGAATTGTTTTTTTGACCCCCATATTTGTGAATACAATTAACTTTTTCACTGAAAGTGCTTCTATACTGAAATTTGTGAAATGAACTAACGTTTGTAAATATTGATTGTTGAAAAAAAAATGTAAAAAAAATGATAAACGAGTTTGTAATAGTTCTCTAAAATTATTATTTGTATTGACAAACGTACAAAATCTTAAATTTTTTTTCAACAAAGAAATTCAACAAACACAAACATAATTTGTTGATCTGCGACACGTAAAAAATATTATTTTTTTCAACAAAGAAATTCAACAAACACAAAAACTATTAAGGTGGAAGTACATAGGACTGCGTTGCGTCCGATCCGTTTTCACCTCTTCGTACTTACTATGCGTTAAAACATCCAAGTTACATAGTAACTGCGTTGAATTCGGCAGCCTTGCATAAATATCTCGCTATTTATTAACTTTTTTGCACTTATATTTATTTTTTTTATTCCCAGTAATTATATTTTTTATTTTTCTATTTAAATTTGTCGAAATTTATAAAAAAAAAATATTGTTTAATTTAAAAAGAAAATACAAAAAAGAGAATTGTCAAAAAAATGTTTAGGACGCAAAGAGTGGTGAATATTTTCAAATTTTTTTTATTTCTATGCGTTTTGAACTTTTGTATTGTAACTTGCTTCATTCATTTATTCAGTTTTAACTTTTTGACAACCGGACGCAAAGCAAGTTTGTTCCTATGTACTTCCATCTTTATTTGACATGATAAAACAATTTTGAAATAAAATTTCTTGACTGATTGTGAGTTTGTTAAAAACAAAATGGAAGTTTTGTATTATAGACTAACAGGCGGCCGCACATTGGTTGAAGAGTGTCCGAAATTAATTTTTTTCATGTTCGCCGATTTGGATTATTTTTTGGTATTTTGTTGTCAGATATCTGAATATTATGATTCCGTAATATTATGCTGATATATTTATTATTTGTTTGGACAGACACGCTCAAAGTTCATATATGAGGCATTCCACACCAAATGTCCCGCCACAGAAAAACATGTGTCCCGCAACTTTCTGAATAGGTTGTTTGGATAGCCCTATATGGAACTAAGATAATTACGTTTTTGGTAAATTTTCAAAAACTGGGCTTAGCAGGCGTGGTCAAATATTGGAAAAATGGTCAATTTGTGGCGAGTTGCCTTGATTAAATATTTATCACATTAAAACGGAATGCACCACAATCTCAAAAATTTACATTCGTATATAGTTTTGTATGAGCTATCGATTAATTTATTTTTTTTTTTTTGGAAAATTTTCAGAACCCGTTCTGAAATTTTCCATTTTTTAAAAAAGTAAATTTATCAAAAATCCGGCCACTTTTTTTTAATTTTTTTTTTTTAATTTATTTTTTAAAGGTTAGATGTTTGTCCATCCACACAAAAAAAAAATCAGAAAAACGTTTTCGTTTTTTTTCGAGAAAATCGCATTTGAATTTAAAATTTCATAACAATTTTGTATTTTGCTTGTACTTTCTTGTATTATCGTTGCGAATGAGTATTATTAATTGCATGAATATTACTCATTCGCAACGTTAGTGCAAGAAAATACAAGCAAATTAGAAAATTTTCTCAAAAAAAAACGAAAAATGTTTTTCTGATTTCTTTTGTGTGAATGGACAAACGTCTAAACTTAAAAAAAAAAAGAAAAAAAAAGAAAAAACAGTGGCCGGATTTTTGATAAGTTAATTTATCAAAAATCCGGCCACTTTTTTTTTATTTTTTTTTTAATTTTTTAAGAAAATGAAAAATTTCAGAACGGGTTATTAATTGCATGAATATTACTCATTCGCAACGTTAATACAAGAAAATACAAGCAAATTACAAAATTGTTATGAAATTTAAAATTCAAATGCGATTTTCTCGAAAAAAACGAAAAATGATTTTCTGATTTTTTTGTGTGGATGAACAAACATCTATACCCAGCAAAATTTTCTGTTCCAAATAATCGGTTCCAGAACGCATCAAACTACCCTGCAACCGGTTCTACTTAACATTCCAGAATCAATGATTTTTGTTTGAAATTGTCCCGAAAGCAATCGTTTTTAGAGCAAGTACACTCAAAAAAAAAAAACTGTAATGTTAGCAAAAAGAGCTTGTAAACCTACAAGAAAATTTGCTGATTTTGAACCCATAATTAGTTAACTAATTTTTTTTTTTTTTTTTAACTAAGTTCATACACATCTGAGGACCCCATTGGGTTCGGACCCGATAGGTCCAGACCCCGATGGGCTTAGACCTAGTTGGGTTCCTTAAAATTCGTCATAGTTTTTGATCATAAATTTGAGTCCGTTTCGCTCTACCCTGCTTAGTTTTTGAGATACGTGATTTTAGGGGACAACCGGGGTTTTGAGAATTACAAAACTCGATAACTTGAAAAATATTACTCGGAGAGCTTTTGATTTTGATTTTTTGATTTTGCGGTCTTGTTCTACGTGTTGAGAGCTACAAAAATGCTTTTGGACTTTTTGTTGTGTCGGCAATATTTACCGAGATATGAGCATTTTTAAAATTTTCGGGAATGCTAACTTTTTTGGATCCAAAGTTAGGGCCCATTAGAGTCCACACATGTGAAGAGGACCGGCGATACTACGGAGAGCCCGAGAACCAAAAATGGCCTCCATTTTGCTCTATCTGGCTTAGTTTCCGAGATAGCGCCATTTTAAGTTCTCTGAAAATAAAAAAAAATTTACCATTTATTTTGCTAATATTAGCAAAAAAGCTTGTAAAAATTTGGTCAACTCAATTTTAAATCTAGCAAAAAAAATTAGTTCAAATTTTGTTTAAAATTGCTAATGCGCTAAATGAAGTTTACAAGATATTTTTGCTAACATGCTAATCTCAACTAAAAATTTGCTAAAAGTTAGCTAACCAGCATTAGCAAAAAAAAATTAGTAAATCTACTAATGTATTATTTTGAGTTGAGTTTTTTTGAAAAATAATTTTACATAGAAAATTTTGTTGTGATTACCGTAGAATATATTCAAGAATCTATTGAACCAGGAATTTGTTCCAAAAAAATTTTCCTGGGTACTTAAAAAAAAAAATTTTTAAAAAAGAATAAAAAGTGGCCGGATTTTTGATAAATTGACTTTTTTAAAAAATGGAAAATTTCAGAACGGGTTTTAAAAATTTTCGAAAAAAAATTTTAATCGATAGCACATACAAAACTATATAAGAATGTAAATTTTTAAGATTGTGGTACATTCCGTTTTAATGTGATAAATATTAATCAAGTCAACTCGCCACAAATTTGAACATTTTTCCAATATTTGACCACGCCTCCTAAGCCCAGTTTTTGTAAAATTGAAAAACCAAAAACGCAATTTTCTAAGTTCCATATAGGGCTATCCATACAACCTATTCAGAAGTTTACGGTATACGTGTTTTTTTTTTCGCTGGACATTTGGTGTGGAATGCATCATATATAATAGTACATTCAGACTAGCCTCGAAACCCCGTTGAAAATACGTATTTTCATTTTGAAAACTTTACCGTTCACACTTGAAATTTTTGACACTTATTACGTTTTCAGAATTCACCGAAGAAAATTTGCGATCTAATAGGCATTAAACCCACACAATTAATTAAATTACGCGTTTGTTTACAATATTTTATATATTTTTTTTGATTTCAGCTATTTTTTATGAAAATATTTAAATATTTTTAATTTTTTATTTTTGACACTTTCTTTAATTTATTTTCTTTTATGAAATTTAAAAGGTTTCGATCGTACATTCGTTGAAACCTCATAACAAAAAGGTTTTAATTTGTAGGGGAAAATACGTATTTTCAAATGAGGTTTGGCACGAAACCTCGTTATACGGGGTTTCGATGCCAATGTGAATGCACTATAAGATTGTCATTCCATTTGTAACTCATCGAAATATCGATATGGGACCCCATAAAGTATATATATTCATGATCCACGATCGATTTTAAGACATTCTAGCAATGTACGTATGTCTGTCTGTCCGTCTGTCCGACTGTCCGTCTGTTGTCCGTCTGCCTGTCTGTCTGTGGAAATGGTGATCACGGCCAAAATATTACACGTAGATAACTGAAACTTAACACATTTATTGAAAGTTTTCCCGAGAAGTTTTGTATTGCATTTGAGCGGTATCGGTTCAGCGGTACAAAAGTTATGAACGAAAATGTAAGAACACCTCAAAAATTTTAGTACATTCAACATAACCTAAAAATACAAAATGCTTTAATTCGGCTGCTGGTTGACATATGTGAACATAATTGAACACAAAATGGTATTTCAGCAAGTACAAACAAATTTTTTGACAAAAAAAAAAATCGCGGATTTTTTTTTATCAAAAATTTTTTTTCGCGGAAATTTTTTTTCAAAAAATATTTTTTTTCTTCAAAAGTAACTTCCTATTAAGAAAGTTTTTTGCAATAATCTTTTTAAAATTGTGGAGGGTATCACTACATTCGGCAAGGCCGAATTTAACTTTTTTACTTGTTTTATTTAGTTTTTAGGTCAAATTTTTTTTAAAGTTTAAAATGCAAATCGATTCCTAAAAATTAGGTTTTTAACTGATACATTAAATATTTCCTGGAAATTTGTTTGATTTTTTTTATTTCGATCCATCATAGTCTTTGTCTGAAAAGAAAACTTGAAAAAATAATATGTGTGATTCAGTAGATGTACGATTTTATGGTTTACAATGCCAGCAACAAAAGTGAGATGAATTTTTTCGCTCGCTATACAAATGTAAATCTATACATATACTGTAGATATGGGTGAAATCAAAAAAAAGTCAGTGTTTTTGAGCCAAAAATCGAAATGTTACATCACTACTAATGTAACTACAAAAAATCTCTTCTACAAATTGTTTCAAACAAATTTTATCGACAATTTTATGATTTTTTTGGAGATGGAGTTTACATCCACCTTAAAAAAATATATTAATTTTTTGTAATTTGTTTTGAAAATATTTTGTTGTAATTGAAAAAATCTTATTAATGTAATTTGTTATCAGGGCGCTAATTATGTAACTTGATAATCGTCAATCGTCATCGTTAGCTCATTATTCTATTACCATAAAATCACACTATATGGTAATGGAATAACTATGGAAACGATAAGATTGACGACTATCAAGTTACATAATTACCCCCCGGATTTTTTTCTGGTTTTTGTCATTAAAGGTTTTACAATTATTTTTGTTAACAGGATTTTTCTAAAGAAATGTAAAATAAAATTTATTATTATTTCTGCTAAAGAGTTTACAGATACAGAGTTAACATTACATCACTTTCTGCACTTTTTTCAAAAATTATTTGTCGGAAATTTGTTACATTTGGCCTACAAAAATGAAAATAACTTGCCAAAAATCGCGGATTGTTGTTAGTTATCTAAAACGGCAATCAACACGACGTTGTACATAAAAAAAATTGCGATTACCTTAACCCATGTATGAGATATTACACGGATACATGGTTTGGTTGAAATTTTTTAAATCCACCCATATGTAGATATAAAC